>JAAGKR010003009.1:61022-81669 GCA_011419295.1 Clarias macrocephalus
AATAAATCTCGTTTTTGTTGTTATTTTCCATTTATTTTTATTGCAAGCAAACCTCCAAGAAAGAAAGAAAGAAAGAAAGAAAGAAAGAAAGAAAGAAAGAAAGAAAAATAAACAAAAAAGAAGTACAAATAAATTCAACATGTGGATTATCATATATATTGATTGATTGATTGATTGATTGATTGATTGATTGATTGATTGATTGATTGGAAAGTTGCTATAAATTTGCTATAATGTTATCACTAGAGACTTTGCTGTTAACATTTTGGTCGATAGGGGGCGATGTTTTTCAATCTCTCTTCAATTTCTCTCTCTCTCTCTCTCTCTCTCTCTCTAATGATCTCTACAGTAAACAATTTTCCTGAAGTTTAATTAAATTAATGTAAATGTTTCACTGCTTTTACACTCTATTGTAAAATTATAATTATTTGGAGATTTAAACATTTTGTTGTGTTGCTTTTTGAGGACTTTCTAGTTTAAATGAAAGCTTGTGACATCACCAGACTCCGCCCACCTCTAATAAAGCAAAGGAGCTCTAAATGCTTTAAACTGATGTCTGAGGCTGCTTCAAAACGATGTATGGGATTCATGGACTCTGTGTTGTCTTCATTTTGTTTTCCGGTATGACAATTTAAATGTATGTAGCTGCAGCGCTGAAGAATATTATGCAGATCCTGAAGTTAACTGGATGAACAAACAACTGAATGAATGATATTGAGGTCGTAATCCTTTTAACTTACAATATGTTTACTTCAAACGTTAATTATGTTTTTTTTTTTCTGTCAACAGGGAGGATAACTTATGGAGCTGTAACATTTGAACAGATTCCATCAATATTAGTCAATGAAACAGAAACCATTACAATCAGTTGTAGCCATGATGACAATAATTTACAACGTATGTACTGGTATCAGCAAAACAGCAGTACAGTAATGGCTCTGATCGGATATACTATTGCAGCTTCGAGTGATCCAAAGTACGAGGGTGAATTTGAAGGCCGGTTTAAAATTAGCAGAGAGGGAACGACTAAAGGAAGTCTGAGCATTTCTACACTCCAACAGTCAGATTCTGCTGTTTATTACTGTGCAGCCAGTAGACACAGTGCTGCACACTTACACACCAGCCTTACCAAAAAACATCACACGCACACCAGAAGATTGTCATCTGCAGTGGTTTTTCTGTTACCATCTGTTGTTCTGAACACCATTATATGTATTATTGATGTTATGCAAATGAAGCTCGTGATGTTATGAAATTACCCAACATTTAGATAGATTTTAGACATTACGGTCCTGTGCTTCAAAGGCTCGTTCAATTCTACAGTAAGACTGCAGAGAAATTGCAGGAAAGCTATAGTACTGTAAATTGAACAAAATTGACTATGATTTAGCTGGAGACCGAACTTTAATCCTTTTGCTTGTAACGATTTGACTGTTTTTAGGAGGTTTGTACAGTATGTGGAAGCTGAACCCCACCCCTCTGTCAAGATATAAAAGTTTCATGAAAGCGTGTTCGCTCACTCATAAAGCTGTGCCTCATAAGGATGGATGGTTCTTCTGAGATCTTCTTTTGTGTCTTCTTTATTTTGATTGTTGGTAGGACATTTTAAATATGTTGCACTTGTCACACTTTGGTGTTTGATTTGGTATTTTACTGAAGTTTGACAATTGTTTCCGCTTTTCAACAGGGAAAGCAAACAGTGTAAACTTTCAAGATTCCCCTTCACAGATAGTCAGTGAAACAGAAGAAGTGATTATCACATGTAGTCATGATGACAATAGCATGTATAATATGTTATGGTATCAGCAAAAAAGCAAGACTGCCATGGCTTTAATTGGTTACATTTATGGAGCAAATGGAAGTCCAAACTATGAGGATGAATTTAATGATCGGTTTAAGATGAGCAGACAGAGCATGACTGAAGGACGTCTGGTCATCTCTAAACCCCTCCAGTCAGACTCGGCTGTTTATTACTGTGCAGCCAGTAGACACAGTGCTGCACACTTACACAACCACCTCACAAAAACCATAAACCCTGCTGCAAACTGAATATTCTTCACTTGAACAGATTAAAGGAGACAATCAGACTGTGGCATGCTCTGGGGAGTGTATAAGGCATTAAACAGAATATCATGTCCTTGTTCTTTTGCTCTAATTATAATAGTCTATTTTGGCTTGTAACAAAGAGGTACAAAGAAGCATAAGTAAATTTTATAGCACTACAATGGTCTGAATAGTTATTCATTATTACTTAACAAGGCTCTGTGAGATACTGAAGTATACAGTAAGCACTATGGTTGGTTTCACTTTCCAGTCAATACATTTGTTTTTTTTTTTCCCCAATTAAGGTGTGTGAGCAATTTGGACACAACATACAGTACATGAGATGCCCAGCTGTGTGGGAGGCTGGTTATCTGGGTCTGTTCACTCCATCCCGTTATATAATGAACTTAGAGGACGACTGACATTGCTCAGTCCTTGAGTTCATCTATTCCTTCGCCTACACTTCGCCGACTATTTCGTGAGTACTCACCTATTTAGGTTGCTTCCTTGATTGAGTGTGTGTCGCTAGAACGCGGGTTTATTTGTGTCGTGCAGACCACGTGGGGGACACCACCCTCCGGGTGGCCTACTACGAGGGACTGGCTTCCCGCATCAAGGACGAGCTCGCTGGACGAGAGCTTCCGGCTACGCTGGAGGGCTTGGTCCAGCTTGCCCTCCGGATTGACCAGTGCCTGCTCTCCCGTCCAAAGCCAGCCCCCCAAATCCTGCCGCCCATCACACCCCTTTTTCACATTCCACGCCCCGATCACCAGCTTTCACCACCACTGCTCGGATGTCTGCCGGGTCTCCACCTCCCTCCTCCTTCTCGCCAAGAAAAGTTTGGGCGAATTACGTCCTTGTGTCGATTATCGAGGGCTAAACCACATCACCATAAAAAAATGACATCCGCTGCCTCTTACCAACTCAGCCCTGGACGCTCTCTCTGGTGCCACCATTTTCACAAAGTTGGACCTCCGGAGCGCCTACAACTTGGTGCATATCAGAGAGGGCGATGAGTGGAAGACAGCCTTTATCACCCCTATGGGACATTACGAAAGCCTGGTTATCCCCTTGGGACTCTGTAACGCTCCCGCAGCTTTTCAGCATTTTATCAATGACGTTCTCCGGGACATGTTGGGGAAATGGGTATTCGCCTACCTAGACGATATCCTCATTTACTCCCGCACCGCCGAAGAACACATCCGACACGTCAGAATGGTCCCCAAGAGATTGCTCGCCCACCGGCTGTACTGTAAGTTGAATAAGTGCGCTTTTACAAGCGCTCCACCACATTCCTGGGCTTTGTTATCTCGTCCCAGGGTGTGGCCATGGACCCACAGAAACTTGAGGTTGTACGTCATTGGCCCCTACCCGAGACTCAAAAAACAGCTTCAACGGTTTCTTGGGTTTGCGAACTTCTATCGTCGCTTTATCTGGGACTACAGTACAGTCGCAGCACTGTTAACCGCTCTGACTCACGCCTCATCTCATCAATTCCAACTCAACTCCACTGCCATCACCGCATTCCACGAACTCTGCCATCAATTCACCACCGCCCCGATTCTCCTCCATCCAAATGCCGATCAACAGTTCGTTGTAGAGGTGGACGCCTCAGAGGTGGGCACTGAGGCTGTTCTCTCCCAGCAGGGTCCAGACCAGAAACTACACCCTTGTAGTTTCTTCTCCAAAAAAATTTACCCCACTCAGCAGCGATACGGGGTAGGGGACCGCGAGCTGCTGGCCATAAAGTGGGCATTGGAGGAATGGCAACACTGGCTCCAGGGCGCCAGAGAGCCATTTATCGTCTGGACCGACAACCAAAACCTCATCGCCATCAAGAATCTAAAACAACTCAACCCAAGGCAGGCGCGGTGGGCTCTATTTTTCGAGCATTATAATTTCCACCTATCCTACCGCCCGGGGTCAAAGAACATCCGATGCCTTCTCTCGACAACATGAGGGGGACATTCCCCAGGCGGACCCCGCGTCTGTCCTGCCACTTTCCAAAATCATCGCCCCGCTTCGTTGGGAACTGGAGATGAGGATTCACCAGGCACAGGCCACGGAGACCAAACCGGCAGGAGACGACTCTTCGTACCCAGGAACATCAAGGCAGACGTCATCAAATGGGGCCATTCCTCGCCGCTGTCTGGGCACCCAGGCACACAGCGCACCCTCCAATATATCCAATGCGCTTTCTGGTGGCTCTAAATGGCTAAGGACGTCGAGGAGTTCGTTCGGGCACGCCCAGTGTGCGCCAGGGCCAAGACCTCCAATTAACCAACACTGGGGGAACTCCAACCACTCCCAGTTCCCCGTCGGCCCTGGACGCACATTGCCATCGACTTCATCACGGGCCTGCTGGCATCTGAAGGGAAGAACGTCATCATGAACATAGTGGATTGGTTCTCCAAAGCTGTGCACCTGGTGGCCCTCACCGGACTCCCGTCAGCCAAAGGGCCAGCCGAGTTGATTTTAGAACACGTAGTCCATCTGCATGGGTTCCCCAAGGACATCGTCTCGGACAGGGGGCCCCAGTTCACTGCATGGTTCTGGAAGGCCTTCTGCCGTCTGATCAGTTGTACCTGCAGTCTCTCCTGCAGATGGGGCTACCATCCCCAAACGAATGGTCAGATGGAACGGGCCAACCAACAACTGGAGCGCTACCTGAGATGTTTCGTTGCCGACCGCCAGCGCTCCTGGGCCCGCTACCTTATTTGGGCGGAGCTCTCACACAACCTCCACATCTCCTCTGCCACAAAGCTAAGTCCATATGCCAGGGTTTCCAACCTCCGATGTTCGAACATCAAGAACCGGAGGTTGAAGTACCCTCGGCCCAACAGTTCAAGCCAAGGAGGTCATCCAGCGCGCCAACATCCGTTACACCTCACAACACCTCCGGGTACCACACAGGTGACAAGGTGTGGCTGTCCACGAAAAACCTACACCTCCACACGGAGTCCAAAAAGCTCTCACCCATATCACATCACCCTCCGTGTCAATCCTGTCACCTACCAGCTCCAGCTGCCTGCGGCGCTCTGGATCCACCCGATATTCCACATCTCGCAGCTTAAGCTCTTCATCACTTCACCTATGGTTCCCCCCACCCACCCCACTCCCCTCTCCAAATCATCGAGGGTGGTCCCGCCTATACTGTATGCCGGATCCTCGACTCATGTCCTCGAGGCAGAGGTATGCAGTACCTGGTCGATCGGGGTTATGGCCCCGAGGAACGGTCTTGGATTCCGGCTTGGTGACAGGGGGGGTACACTCATAACTCGACCGGCACAAGGACCCGGAAGTAGTACGGTCGCGATTCAGGAAGCATAAAAGGAGACAAAATGGCACTTCACATCGCTCAGGCATTGCGTTCAATGCCTTCGCCTACGCTTCGCCGACTATTTCGTGAGTACTTGCTTATTCAGGTTTCTTCCTTGATTGAGTGTGTGTTGCTAAAACGCGGGTTTATTAGTGTAGATCCTTGCTCTTTGTGTAAGAGAGTTCTAAGAGTAAACGCGTGGTTATCCTGCCTACTGCATGCAACACGGGCTAACTGCTAAGGCTGTTGTGTTCGTCCCTCGGTTGCTCGTGACAAGTTCTCATTTTGCTGGAAACCTTTCACTTACTTTATAGCAATATATCCATTTCTCAAGGAATCACACAAATACATAAGATGATTGATTTCTTTTAAATGCTAGATAAATTACATATGCCATATGAAAAACTAAAAGAAAAAAAAAATTCCACACTCATGTTGGTATGTCATGCAAAATTCCATCTTTGTAACATATGAAGAATATTTTTTATAAAGTTGTTAGAATGGTATCACTGGTTATGGAGAATGTTTTCAATATTCTTTGGGGCAATAGGGGGAGATGTTTTTCATTCAAAAGCAACCAAAAAATAGTGTTGTGTTGCTTTTAAGGACCTTCTGGTTTAAATGAGGAAGCTCATTACATCACCAGACGCCACCCACCTGTAATATGTAAAGGAAACCTAAATGAGCTAGAATGAATCAGGTTCTCTCAGGGTGTACATCAGAAAGATGCATTGGATTTGTGGACTCTGTGTTGTCTTCACTTTGTTTTTCGGTATGACATGTAAAGCATATAACCAAAATGATGTTATGAGGATACTGAAGTTAACCTTATGAATGAATGAATGAATGAATGAATGAATGAATGTGAACTTGCATTTAATCCAATTGATATAAAGTATAGTGTGTTTATCTTATTTCAATTTTAACTTTTTTGTTGTTTGTTTCAACAGGGATGACACGTTGTGTAACATTTCAACAGATACCATCATTATTAGTCAACAAATCAGAAAAAATTACAATTAGTTGTAGCCATGATGACAATAACTTAGACCAAATGTACTGGTATCAGCAAAACAGCAGTACAGTAATGGCACTGATCGGATATACATATTCAGCTTCGAGTGATCCAAAGTACGAGGGTGAATTTGAAGGCCGGTTTAAAATGAGTAGAGAGGGAGATACTAAAGGAAGTCTGAGCATTTCTACACTCCAACAGTCAGATTCTGCTGTTTATTACTGTGCAGCCAGTAGACACAGTGCTGCACACTTACACACCAGCCTTACTAAAACATCATGCACACCAGAAGATTGTCATCTGCAGTGGTTTTTCTGTTACCAACTGGTGTTCTGTAAGCATGTGGTACCTGAACACCATTTATAATTTCTTCTTTTTTAAATGATTTACAAAAACAAAAACATACATGCAATGTACATCAAGTACAATAAAAATAGTTCATAACATCCCAGTACATACACTTGCAGGTTACTATTTTTATTTAGATAGATACTCCAGCCAAGAGACTCAATGCCCAGCAGGCCTGGTTGTCGCTTTTCTTCTCCAGGTTTAACTTCACTCTCTCCTATTGTCCAGGGTCTAAAAACTCCAAACCAGATGATCTCTCCCAACAATTCTCGTCCACTCATTACTCCACCTCTTGTAAAAAAAAAAAATCCTCCCTTCTCACTGCTTGCTCGCAGCGGCAGAGCTGGATATTGAGACCAAGATCAAGCAGGGCGTGTCCCAAGAACCGGACCAAGTAATGTACCACCCAATTGCCTCTTTATTCCCCTTGGCCTATGCTTCCAGGACATGGAATGGAGGCGCAGTTCCAAGCTTCATGGTCTGCACAAACCCTGTTTCTGGTCCAGCAATGTTTTTGGTGGCCTAAAGGAAGATGTCTCCAGCTTTGTGGCAGCATGAGACACCTCAACCAACACATCAACCAACCACCAGTCAGTCTCCTTAGACCCTTACTGGTTCCCCATCACCCATGGTTTAACATTGCAATGAATTTCGTCACATTCCTCCTCCAGTGGAAGCACTGGTATCATAACTGTGGTGGATCGGTTCTCCATGGCAGCACACTTCATTTCTCTCCAAAAACTTCCAACTGCCAAAGAAACTGCAGAGCTCATGATCCTTTATGTCTTCAGGCTCCTGTATTACACTTACAATCAGTATTGTTTAGGTTCTCCTTTTTGCTGCTGGGACAGCTCTGTCCCTTTGGGTCACAACTTTAAGGGATGTTCTGGAGCCTTTCTATTGTGGCCAGCATTTTTTTTTATCCATGACTTTTGCTGCATTGGCTTTTCTAATTCGGTCAGATTAGATCAGCCTTTGATTCCAGCTGACATGTGTGAGCCTAGTGTGCCCATGATCCCATGACCAGTCTCCTGTTTTATATCTGGTTTATAATTGGTATTCAAGTTTAATGTGTTTTGTGATGTTACGTTTATGGCTGACCGGTGTACTCTAGTGCTCTTAGGATGTTCATGTGTTCTGAGCAGTTATATATAGAACAAGCATACAGTGTACAGTATATAATTTGACTATTCATTTGTTAATGTCAACTTGCCAGAAATGTTCAGAGTGTCTGGTTAACATTAGGTTTTATGTTATTCATTCATCTTCCTTAATTGCATAGAATCATGGTGATTTAAATGAACAATTCCACAAGTGAAAATGCGCCAAACACCCAAACACCCCAAGTTGTTATCCAAATGAAGATATTGATGTTATGTTGTAGAAAGCAATACATTTTATTTCTTTATTTATTCCTTCTTACAAATGAGGAAGCCCTAAACACAAATTTACATGAGAAGGATATAATTTATACAAAGCCAATAGTTATGCAGTATTTTAATCGATATAAGACATTAAGTGAAACAGAAGTAATTACCCCATGTAGTCATAATGACAATAGCATGCACAGTATACTAATGCACTGTATAATAGCATGTATAGCATGTATACCATGTATTTTATTTATGACTTAACAGAGCTCTGTGAGATACTGTAGCATAAGCACTGTGGTTGGTTAGTTTCTACTGCATGCTCCTCTTTCACTTTTTAAGTCAGTACATCTTTTTGTGATTTACTAAACCTGAAAAATGTGTAAAGCAAGAAGTACGCAAGATAGATGAGATGCTCTTGCCGTGTGTGAGGCTGGTTATCTGGTTCTGTGTGCCATAAAAATGATCTTCCATGACCTTTGTAATAAAACAACAAAACAACAGACTGCATACTGTACTGTGCTTAAATTACCAAAAACAAACTGAAGACTTATTTATCCTTATTGTGCAAAACGTGTGGGAGGTGGAGTTACATAAAAATCTACACAAAATTCTCTCTGATATAGCACAAACTAGTTTTATATTTTAACATTTGTTTTTTTTAACAGCCTTGTCACTCTGAAAAATATGCACAAATATGCACAAATATTCTATATCACTTTGCAACACTTTTTGCTTAATGTAAGGAAAAACTCCTTTTCTGGGAAATCAATTAATTATTTTATAGATGCTCCATTTCTCTAGGCATAAATACATAAGAGAATTTCTTTTAAATGCTGTTTTATTAAAAGCTGAAAAACAAAAAAAAAAATCACACTCGTTGGGATATAATGTAAAATTGTGTTTAACATATGAATAATAGTTTTTTATTATTATTACTGGACAATGTTGTTAATATGCTTTGGTCGATAGGGGGAGACGTTTTTCAAACAAAATCACTTTTAAAATTGTGTTGTGTTACTTTTAAGGACCTTCTGGTTTAAACGTGGAAGCTCATTACATCACCAGGCGCCACCCACCTGTAATGATATAAATGAGCTGGAATGAATCAGGTTAGCTCAGGCTGTACATCAGAAAGATGCATTGGATTTGTGGACTCTGTGTTGTCTTCACTTTGTTTTTCGGTATGACATGTAAAGCATATAACCAAAACTCTGAAGAATGTTATGCAAATACTAAAGTTAAAAGTATTAAAGTATAGTGTGGTTATTTTATTTAAATGTTAACCTTTTTTTTTTTCCACAGGGAGGACACGCTGTGTAACATTTCAACAGATTCCATCATTATTAATCAACGAATCAGAAAACATTACAATCAGTTGTAGCCACAATGACAATAGCCTAAATAGTATGTACTGGTATCAGCAAAACAGCAGTACAGTAATGGCTCTGATCGGATATACATATACAGCTGCGAGTGATCCAAAGTACGAGGGTGAATTTGAAGGCCGGTTTAAAATGAGCAGAGAGGGAGATACTAAAGGAAGACTGAGCATTTCTACACTCCAACAGTCAGATTCTGCTGTTTATTACTGTGCAGCCAGTAGACACAGTGCTGCACACTTACACACCAGCCTTACCAAAAAACATCACACACACCAGAAGATTGTCATCTGCAGTGGTTTTTCTGTTACCATCTGCTGTTTTATAAGAGTACAGTACTTAAACAGCATTATGATTTCTTTAACAAATTATGATAATTTATGTTGTAGAAAACAATCCATCTTTCTTTTTTCTTTTTATCTTTTCTAAGTACAATAAAAAATTGTTATTAACATCCCAGTATATTCACTTGCAGGTTACTACATTTATTTGGATAGATATCAAACATTAAGTGTCTCTGCTTCAAACCGTCCATTCCTATAATTCTTAAGATGACAATGAAATTGCAAGTCAGGCATACTAATAAAAATAAAAAAAAGAATCAAATTTCAATACTATGATTTTGCTAAAGACCTAATCCATTTAGCCTGTAATGCCTTCAGTACTTTTACATTTTCTGGTTTGTATGTGGAAGCTGAACCCCACCCCTCTGTAATGACATAAACATCTCATTAAAAGCGTGTTCACTCACTCAGGACGTTGTGCCTCATAAGGATGGATGGCTCTTGTGAACTCTGTGTCTTCTTTATTTTGATTGTTGGTAGGACATTTTAAATATGTTGCATCATTCTGGCTTTTGTCTTTGATTTTGAATCTCACTGAAGTTTGAAAACCTTTTCCTTGTTTTTGAACAGGGAAGGCAATTGGTGTAAATTTTCAACAGACTTCATCACTGCTAGTCAGTGAAACAGAAGAAGTAATCATCCGGTGTAGCCACGATGGCACTAACTTATATAATATGTTATGGTATCAGCAAAAAAGCCACACAATGATGGACCTAATTGGATATACTGCTGGACCAACGAGTGATCCAAACTATGAGCCTGGGTTTAAAGATCGGTTTAATATGAGCAGACAGAGCACGACTGAAGGACGTCTGGTCGTCTCTAAACCCCTCCAGTCAGACTCGGCTGTTTATTACTGTGCAGCCAGAATACACAGTGCTGCACACGTACACAACCACCTCACAAAAACCATAAACCCTGCTGCAAACTGTGACTTACTCGCATGAGTTGAATTTATTTTTAAAGTTAAGGAAGAGATAAGTAGACTGTGGCTCGCTCTGGAGAGCACAACAAGGCATAAAACAACAAATACTATCATTGTTCTTTTTATGCCATACTTATTTGTGTTTACTTTAAATAGTTTGTTTTTTTTTAAACAGCTTAAAAACCATTTTACTCTAATGACACCTAAATTTTAGAGAGTTGATTAACCTAATCTGATCAGCCATAATATTACAATGCCCAGTATTGGGCAGACCCTTTGGGTGCAGTGGTGTGGAGCCTCTGCGGATCTGACGTGTTTTTGGCGTATCCCCCCCCCCCCATAGGTGCTCGGTCAGTTTGGGATCATTTGGAGGTCATTTCTGCAGCCTTGAGCTGGTGCAAAGACTTTTGCAAAGTACTGTATAATTATAGGTTCAGTTAAAATACACATCGCTAAGAATCATTGCAGATTTGGGTCAATAGATGGAGGTGTTTCTTAAGAACTGATCATTGAAACTTTCTCTTCTCTCTGTCTCTCTCTCTCTCTTTCTCTCTCGCTCTATCTTTCTGATTTCTACAATAAACATTAAAGTTCTTGAAGCTAAATTTGAATAAACCGGCTAACTATAAATATTAATATCGTATTATATGAAAATATATGAATAACTATTAAATATCTATTATTGTTATTCAGAGACATAAAACAATTACACTTCTGTTTAATTTTGAGAACTTCCTGCTTTTAATATAGACGCTCATGACATCATCACACACACACCCCTCCCCTAAACATACTGTATAATGCAAATGAAACACAAATCCTCTAAAATGTGAAATTCACTCAGGCTGTGTATCAGAAGGATGTATGGGATTTGTAGACTCTGTGTTGTCTTCATTTGGGTTTTTGGTACGAGTTTTTATTTTTAATCAACCTGAAAAAGCAGTTTAACCGAATAACTGAATTAAATATCCACTTACTTCGAATTTAGTACATTAAAATACAGTGTAACTATCACTTATTTTTCTGTTTGTTTTCTTGTTCGTTTGCTTTATTTGACTTTAACAGGGAGGACAAAATGTGTGACAATTCAACAGTCGTCATTTACTCTTGTCAATGAAACTGGAAATACAACAATCGACTGTAGCCATGACACTAGCACCCTACGAGTAATGTTATGGTATCAGCAAAAGAGCCAAACAGTTATGGGTCTGATTGGATATACTGCTGGACCCACAAGTGATCCGATCCTTGAGAGTGGATTTAAAGTTGATCGGTTTAAACAGAGCAGAGAGAGCGCGACTAAAGGAAGTCTGACCATCTCTAATCTCCTCCAGTCCGACTCTGCTGTTTATTACTGTGCAGTCAGAGAGCACAGTGCTGCACACTTACACACCAACTTTACTAAAACATCCTAAAACATCACACCCGCCTGAGGCTTGTTATCTGATGAGGTTTTACTTTCTGGTATTTTTTTTTTTTTTTTTTTTATAAACATGGAGACTATCGTTATTTGAGTTAAGCTTTATTTTTTATATTTCCCAGGTGATGATGTCTCAACTCAAACTCATTGTAGAGGACACAAATACATTCAGAAATATTTGGACATGTTGTGTTAGCTGTCTGTCTCAGTATGTTCATGTTATCAGAATGATCGACTGTTCATCCATTAATTCGCCTCATTCTGTGTAGAGTTGCAGGTGGCTGGAGTCTATCCCAGGGAAGTTAAGGCACAAGGCAATATACACCATGGATGGGCTGCCAACCCATTGCAGGGCACAAGGGCACACACACACACACACACACACTCACACACACAGAAATGCCAATGAACATCACAGTGGTCACAAGTCTTCGTGGTCAGCACTGTCGTCTCGTACCCCCAGGGTTGAGGGTTTGAATCTCGTATACAGGCTATGTGTGTTTGCATGTTCTCCCAGAGCCTCATGGGTTTTCCGGTCCAAGGCTTAATTAAGTGTATTTAACCTTAATTTTGGTGACACTGTAGAAATTACAGCACTCTCAAGGGACCAAAATTAACTGGACAGTTGGCTGCTCAAACAATCCATGGTCCATGTATGTATACGTTTCACTCATTTCACTTAAAAGGGTTAGCGTGACCCTCGTAGTCAGGTGTGGCATTAGCATTTGGAATATGTTGCTTTTAACTCTGCTCTTACACAATATGAAGTCCAAAGAGCTTTTGGTTCCAGGGAAACAAGCTGAAAAATCAAAACAAACCATGACAGAGGTAACATTCACATATGGTGTTACAGTATGTATAGATATACAGTGGAACCTTGGATTGCGAGTATAATTCATTCTGGAAGCGTGCTTGTATATCACAACACTCGTATATCAAAGCCTGATATCATATTTCCCTCATAAAAAGTAATAATGAAAACTCATTTCACAATCCACAAATATTCATATAAAAATAATGAATACAAAATGAAGTAAAAATAAAACAAATTAACCTGTGCTTTATCTTCAAAAATTATAGTAACACAGAGCCGACAGTTCTGTAACTTATACCTTTATTGACAACAGAAAGGCATGAAATGGTTATAACAAAAACGAATGACGCACGCGCTCTCTACTTCCCGCGTTCAGCTGCTTGTTCTCCGCTCTTATTGAACATTCAAATCCTTACCATTACTCACTACTGCCATCTAGTAGATATGTGAAGAATAAAGCCACAGTGCAGATGGTCAATTACCGAAAGTGTACTTTAAAAGCAACGCAAGACGTTTTAAGCAAAAGACATTTCAAATCAATCACCTGACTTGAATACATTTGCACAAACCAAAGGAATACATCCTAAAAAGCATAGCGTGGCAGAGCAACACCGGGGAAGAAAAGCATTGGTGGGTGATGGCTGAGGGTTCCAGACAGTTCCTCAAGCAGTCATTAGCTGCACAGAATAATAAAAATATACAAAGTGCTACAGTGTAAATACTTTTTTAAAAGCTTAATTTAAATATTTAGTTTGAACTCCAGTGTACTGGTGAATAAAGCTTAAATAATAACTTTGTCAATGTCCGAACATGTATGGATCTGACTGTATACTGTATATGTCTAGACTGAGGACGTAACCAAATACTACTTATTACACTATTCAGAGTCAACAGATAATGTGTTTAAAATACAAATACAATTGTATATAAATAATCATTTTATTTAAAGTCACCATGAATTTGACTATTGTAATCATTAAAAAATCATTTGAGGACCTCCTGGTTTAAATACAGAATCTCATTACATCATCACACCACACCCACCTCCAATAGTGTAAAGGAATTGTAAAGCTTTAGTGCACGAGTCAGACTCACGCAGGCTGTGCATCTGAAGAATGGATGATTCTCGTGGACTCTGTGTTTTTCTTGTTTTGGTTTTTGGTAAGAATTTTTTTTTTTCAGCAACCATATCACTGTGACCCTGTACAAGATCAAATCAGTTATTAAATACCTGAAGGAAACAGTTACTGCATAGCTGAATGAATGCACTGAATGCCAATTTTTTTGTTTGTTTGTTTGTTTGTTTGTTTGTTTGTTTCAACAGGGAGGGCAAACTGTGTTCAATTGCAGCAGAGTCCTTCACTCCTAATCACTGAAACAAGAGATGTAACAATCAGTTGTAGCCATGGTGACAGTAGCTTACTACAAATGTACTGGTATCAGCAAAGCAGCCCTACAGTTCTGGCACTAATAGGATATACCGCCGGGCCAACGAGTGATCCGAGCTACGAGGGTGGATTTAAAGATCGGTTTACTCTGAGCAGACAGGGGACGACTCAGGGGAGTCTGAACATCTCTGAACTCCGCCAGTCAGACTCGGCTGTTTATTACTGTGCAGCCAGTATACACCGTGCTGCACATTTATACAGCAGCCTTACTAAAACATCACACACACGTACCAGAGGCTTGCTATCTGATGAGGTTAGGGACAAAATTAACATCTGGTATTTTATATAGATATAATGACTGAACTCAACATTGATTATTTGAATTTGAGTTAAATTATTAATTATTAATGGTCTGAAGCTATTTCTATTAGTTTTTTTTCCATCTGTAGACGAAAATATATGAACCATAGATATTAACACAGAGTTGCTCTTCACAGTTATAATAACCCCCACACTTTTATTATTGTTTTTATCAATTTATTTATTTATCTTTTATAATTCAGTATAATTCATATTTATCTTATATACTTTATAACATATTCATGCATTCATCGTCGGATGGCCGCAGTCTGTTTAATGAAAGTTCTGATTACATTTAAAGTCACTTTTATACCTTGACAATAATTCAAAAAAGAGAAAAATTTCAAACAAACAGACAGATAAATGCTCAAGCTGAAGATAAAACGACAGACCTGACTGAGGGCTACTTTATCCATCCTTGTGTCATTATGTCATGTTGGGTATATACTACAATAATAATAATAATAATAATAATAATAATAATAATAATAATAATAATAATAATAAATGATCAATTATAAACCCACAAACTTTTACCTAAATGTAAACCCACTACAAAGAAGAACTTCTAATAGTAGCTACAGCCATAACTGTCTTAATTTCATCATTTTGTCATCTCTCACCTTTAAAAACGTTGAATGAATGTGAAAGTGAGCAAATATAATTTAAAAGATAATTGTTGAAAACTATCAGAAAAAAAAAGGAAAAACCACAAATTATTTTTAAAGATTTTAATGGTTTGTTTGTGGAAGGTTAACACACTCCGCCCCCATGACAGTGTAAAGGTGATGTGAAGGTGTGAAACGAGTCAGACACACTTACACTGTTTAACAGAAACATGATTGGTGCTTATGAGCTTTTTGTGTTGGTTTTCTTATTTGGTAAGACATGTTGTCTGTGTGAACATGCATTCACTGACTATCCATGATGTAATCTTGAATATTAAGTTTGATCTTTTTATTTATTTATTTATTTATTTATTTTTTATTTATTTATTTATTTTATTTTATTTTACAGGAAGAATAAACAGTGTAGAATTTCAACAGATCTCGTTTCTCCTTGCAAACGAAACAGGCAGTGTAACGATCCCGTGTCGCCATGGTAACAGTAACCTACCAGTAATGTTATGGTACGTGCAAAACAGTTCCACAGTCATCACAGTGATTGGATATACCACCACCGCTAAGGGGAAACCAAATTACGAGGATGGATTTACCGGTCGATTCCAGCTGAACAGGACGAGCATTACTGAAGGAAGTCTGACGATCTCTAAACTCCGCCAGTCAGACTCTGCTGTTTATTACTGTGCAGCGAGTCAGCACAGTGTGAGATATTCACACACACTCTTTACTAAAACTTCAAAAACACGCAACCACAAAGGCAGTGTCTGTTTCAACCTGAACTTGAGGTTTTATATTACCATCTGGTGTTTCATAAGGGAATGTTGACACTGGGCTCCACTGATTATGATTACAGCGTCTCCTTTAGTTTAACTCCTCTACATGCATTTCTTTGTTATGTCTCTGGTCAAAACTGTGTCAGACCTGTGTCAGGTGGCATACTGTAGCAGGGAGTCAAAATCACTGTGGTCTCAGATTGAATCCTGGTCCTGATACTGACATCCTGTGGGTTTTCTGTGCCTCAAGTTCCAAAGTGTTTACCTGATACTTCACTGATACTATACAAAGCGCTCGGTCAGACCAGTGACACGTCTCATTTTTCATTCAGTCCTGATCTGCCTTGTGTCTGACACTATATTCAGACTTATGGCATTTTAATGTAATAGTTGTAAACGCTTTGTACGCTTAATGTTTCAGGTGTAATGTTTCTGTGTTTATACAATACAATGTGTTGCAGTATGTTTCTGACCAGCAGGGGGAGCGCTGAGCCTGAGGATCTTTTCACCTTCACTGAGGTCAACAAGAGCGACTTACAAAAGTACCTTTAAGTTCCTGTCATTGGAGAGATTCTTACACTGGTTAATTAGTTACTAATTATAAGTTTCATCAGTCACGCATTGTTATGACCTCGTGTTTTCTGTATTTTCATTTTTAAAAATTCAGCTAAATCTTGTCATTTATAGTTATTTATAGTAACTTGAAAAATACCTACTTTGGGCATTCATAACTCATTTATAAGTACTGTGAAAATTGACTGATTAACAGGGTCTGATTTGTTTAATATACTTTTAATTACACTACCAGTCAAAAGTTTGTACACCCCTCTCTAACTCCATGGCCCTGATGTTTATTTCTCTCTACACTGTAAAACAATACTGATGGCGTTTATATAAAACACACAATCATCTCCTCTGAACAGTCGATATTGAGATGTTTATCTGCTACTTCTGCTCTGTAAAGCTTCATAACGGCTCTAATCTGAGGTGCTGGTGGAGGTTAATTGGTGATTTCTGAGGCTGGTGACTCTAAATGAGCTTCTCCTCTGCAGCAGTAAGTTTTGGTCTCGCTTTCCTGGGAAGGTCTTCATGAGAGACAGTTTCATCCTGGAGCTCGATGGGGTTTTACACACACACTCGACACAATACTGTTCTTGTAGGAACTGATCCAGAAAGGCTGACAGTTACTGTTGTTACTTAATTACCCAAAGCCATATGTGCTATTTCATAATTTAAAAAAAAACATCCAGTATTGTTCTAGAATTTAGAAAAACATTAAAGCATGCATTTGCTAAAAGTGGCAAAACTGAAGGAATAAATCCTAGCCTGGCAGAGTAACACCAGGGAAGAGAAGCAGTGGTGGGTGATGGTCCCATTTAGTGGCTTTCACATTAACAAAAACACTGAATCAGAAGTCGTGTCCAATCACCATTCTTTTGGCTGTTACTAATAACACAATGCAGTCTCCATGGACTGGACTAGTTTTTTATGCAGAATGGAAGGACTCAAGCTTTCACAGTAGAACATCGCCATCTCTTTCTCAGCTAAGCGACACATAAGTAACGATCTGTCCACATGATGGAAATGAAAATGTGATTTTACAGACCAGGTCCCATTGGTCTGTATCATTGCTCCATGGTCCAGTTCTGATGCTTGTGTGATCATTCAACATGGACTCGGTGCCAGCATTAACCTTTTCAGGAATTTGTGCTACTGTATCTCCTGTAAGGATCAGACCAGACAGGCTAGACTTTGTACCTCACACACATCAATGAGCCTTGGATTCCCATAATCCTCGCTGTCACTGCTTCACCAGGTGTCCTCCCTTTAGGTACTAACCACAGCATACCAGGAAGACCGGAAAAGACCCGATGTTTTTGAGGCTGGAGATTTTAGCCGTCTTTTTAGCCTTTCTCAAAGTTGCTAAGATCCATACGCATGATTATTTTCCTGCTTCCAACACATCAACTGCAAGAACTGACTGTATACAGTATAGTATGTATCTCATCCCTTACAAGGTGCAAATGTAACAAGATAGTCAGTGCTTTTAACGTTATGGCTGATTAGTGAGTGCTGCACAAAATGCAGACTTTCGATTAATACATCTGTTAATACTTAATTGTATAAACAAACATAAAAAAAACCATAAACAGATACAAATAAGGTTTACAGTGATAAAGATAGAAAAGCCATTCACTAAACTGGGCAAAGACAGGCAATGGCAACCAGTATTTTCTACCCTGGTTCATTCTAATATTTATTTATTTATTTATTTATTTATTTATTTATTTATTTTAGAATAGGGTAGGGCTGCAGACATTGTATAGTTCAGAGTGCACAACATAAATAGCACAAAATTTAAGTCAGATCAGTAACTCGTATGAGCCACCTCCTCTCCATCCAGGCGGTGCCCGAGTCTGTGACTATACTTCTTGCTTCTGTCTAAAACATTCAGAGAAAAAGAGCGAAGAGAAGATGAAAGTTTTTTCACTGGGCGTTCTGGTGTTGCTGCTTCTGGGCATTTGTACGTTTTTGATTTTTGAAAATATTTTTCAGACTGTTTCACTGGAAAACTGTTTTTTTTTTTTTGGAAACAGAATTCCACAATTATAGATTTATAAAATTATATGTATTTGATCATCCAGATAATAAATCTGAGAACACATGATTAAATTATGAACAGGAACTTTGTTCTGTTAAATAATAAGTCACACTCTTCTCTGTTCAGGTGAGATTTTGGCTGTGGAAGTTCACCAGGAGCACTCGTCAGTGATGGCTTTCTCTGGCACTATGATGTCCTTTCACTGCACTGTAGAGGCCAGGTTTAGCATAAGCAGCTACACTATGCAATGGTACAAGCAAGCGTATCATGGTGCACCTGTACAGTTCCTTATGATGGAATATGAGCAGGCCACAAAGAAGATGAGCGTCGTCCTGGTCAAAGCCGAGAATAATTTCAGCTTGAAAATATCAGCCCTGACGCCGCAGGACAGTGGCATCTATTACTGCGCTGCCAGACACAGTGGAGCAAAAGTAAGATTCAGTCTTACAAGAACCCTCACCGGATTGGGATTCATCTGATTTAACAAATCAATTCAGTTTACTTTTTTTTTTCTTTAAATAAAGTACATGGACAAGGTGTATGTTTGGCCTTTGTTTTCTGTCAATGTTGTTCCTGTTTTCTGTAACTTATTACTTTATAGTGATTTAACATTAATTGTATTTAAAATAAGATTTTAACTGTATTTCACATATTTCAGCTTCATGTGAAAAGTGTGTGTTTGATTGCATGAATGACCAGGTGCAGGTGTTCCTATTAAAGTGGCAGACCAAACTAACCCGTATTTTGATACCTAGTTTTATCTGTCAGTGGATCACCAGCAACAGGGAACTTTGTGTCCAACAGCTGCACCACCAATGCTGGCGCCCCCCAGGGATGCGTTCTCACCCCACTGCTCTTCTCTCACTGCACCTCTACAGAGTCACTGCGCGGTTCCTGGGCACCATCATCTCTCAGGACCTGAACTGGGACAATCACATTGACTCCATTGTTAAAGAGGACCAGCAGAGGTTGTATTTCCTTCACCAGCTGAAGAAGTTCAACCTTCCACAGGAGCTGCTCACACAGTTCTACTCAGCCGTCACTGAATCTGTCCTGTGCACTTTAACAACTGTCTGGCTTGGTTCAGCTACAAAATCAGACATCAGAAGACATCAAAGTAGTCTTAGACCTCTGAAAGGATTATCGGCGCTCTCCTGCCCACACGTTAAGATCTGTACCGTATATATCCAGAGTGAAGAAAAGAGCTCAGGAAATCACTGGATCCTCACAAACCATCTTGTCTTCGAACCTTTTATTGTCTGGTCAGCGTTACAGAGCACCGAACACCAGGACAGTCAGACACAAGAACATTTTTTTCCTTGTGATCTACCTCATGAACACTTAAATGTTTTCGTCTCTGTGCAATAAAAATATGTGCAACATTAATTGATGCAATACTGTGAAATGCCTCTGATATTTAGGATTTGACAATATTCCACATCCTATTCAAATTTTTTATTGTTGTTTTTTTTTTATGTTTTTTTTTGTTTCATGTTGTGTTTGACAAAAGTACATATCTCTTTCAATTCATTGTTTTTGTTTTGTTTGTTTGTTTATTGTTTTGTGTTGTGTTGTGTCACCAAACAAATTCCTTGTATGTATAAACGTACTTGGCAATAAATCTCTTTCTGATTCTGATTCTAAATAATGAACATCTAAGTTTGTGGGGTGTTTAACAGATTAGTGACATCATTTCCTGTTGCTGATGAGAACCGATAAAGTGAGAAAGTGAAGTAACGAATCAGCCAGACTATCAGTTTCCCTCTGCACATCATGGGGCTGGTGTGTGTCGGACTTGCCTTGCTCATGATTACCAGTATGATTTTTTTTTTATTAATTAATGAACTGGTTATCAGATCTGTGTTTAATAAAGTATGAATTATGATGTAAGTGAAGTTAAAGGAATTTAAAATTTGACTCT
>JAAGKR010003010.1:0-20000 GCA_011419295.1 Clarias macrocephalus
CAGTTTACACTCTGTTGTCTCTGTGCTAGCATGAACAGTTTACAGTCTGTTGTCTCTGTGCTAGCATGAACAGTTTACACTCCATTGTCTCTGTGCTAGCATGAGCAGTTTACACTTTGTTGTACCTGTGCTAGTATGAGCAGTTTACACTCAGTGGTCTCTGTGCTAGCATGAGCAGTTTACACTTTGTTGTCCCTGTGCTATCATGAACAGTTTACACTTTGCTGTTCTTGTGCTAGCAGGAGCAGTTTACACTCAGTTGTCTTTGTGCTAGCATGAACTTGCGACACTCCATGAATCAGAATTTTAATTGCTGCAATGACGTATCGAGGAAAATAGTCTTTCACGCTCGCCACAAAAATCTACAGGCTCGCTAATCACAAATACTGAGGCTAGTTTAGCTATGTCTATTTTAGCACACTTCTGGAAAGTTCAGGCTAAAAACTTAACCATCAAATGTATCCACATATAGTTTTACAGTATTTGTGTGTAAGAGTGAAAAACTGCATGAGAAATGGAATTAAAGTAAGAAAATAAAGGGTTTGATGTTTCTGTCTGTGCTAGTATGAAAAGTTTACACTCTGTTGTCTCCGTGCTAGCATGAACAGTTTACACTGTGTTGTACCTGTCCTAGCATGAACAGTTAACACGCCGTTGTCTCTGTGCTAGCATGAACAGTTTACACTTTGTTGTCTCTGCGCTAGCATGAATAGTTTACACAGTGTTGTACCTGTGCTAGCATGAGCAGTTTACACTTTGTTGTACCTGTGCTAGCATGAACAGTTTACACTCCGTTGTCTCTGTGCTTGCATGAACTCCGCTGTCTCTGTGCTAGCATGAGCAGTTTACACTCTGTTGTCTCTGTGCTAGCATGAACAGTTTACAGTCTGTTGTCTCTGTGCTAGCATGAACAGTTTACACTCCATTGTCTCTGTGCTAGCATGAGCAGTTTACACTTTGTTGTACCTGTGCTAGTATGAGCAGTTTACACTCAGTGGTCTCTGTGCTAGCATGAGCAGTTTACACTTTGTTGTCCCTGTGCTATCATGAACAGTTTACACTTTGCTGTTCTTGTGCTAGCAGGAGCAGTTTACACTCAGTTGTCTTTGTGCTAGCATGAACTTGCGACACTCCAAAACAGTCTGACTTTAAAAAAGACAATTGTCTTGTAACAGCTATGTGTATGTTTTATCAGTGGATGAATAAAAATATAATCTTGTACTCAATTTTAGAATCACCTCATATTCACATCAGTATTTTTTGTCTTTCAGATGAGCTGTGTAAAACGGTGCACATGTTCAATTCCCTTCCCTCGACTGCCTGCACATAGAGTTTTTACCGGTAAAGTATGAGGTCAAGTGTAAAATGTGAGTACACTCAGATACAGTTGAATCTTTTAGTTTTAGTAGGCAGCACCTCAGCTCAGGGGAAACACAAAGTCACCTTGTTATCAGTGTTCCTCATCCATCCTTTCTTTCTCTCCTTTCCAGAGAGGTTGTTTAATCCTGTTGCTTCCATCATTCACATCCATGGAGAGCAGAAGTTAGGAAGACAGGATAAGAATATGGCTTATTATGGCTGAGGATATGAGAAGAATACAGAGACGATGTATTTGGGACAAAATGCCCTGTCATTATATGAGGATATTCAGGTGACAAGAGGTTAAGCCGAAGTCCCGTGCTGAAAAGTTAACACTTAACACCTCACATTGTGTGTTCACACACAGCTTGTATGCATTGAGCACACTCAATCAGCGTTTTACACTGCGAGTCCCTCAGCAGATGGTCCAAACATAACGTGTTTGTGCTCTGTGTTCATCAGCGGCACTCACACCTCCGCACTGCAGGAAAACAACCACACACTTTTAATTCTAATGACTTGTGCTGCTTCAATCTGTGTGTGTGTGTATGTGAGTGCGTACGAGTGTGTGTGTGTGTGTGTGTGTGTGTGTGTGTGTGTGCGCGCATGTGTGTGCATGTTCACCAGCTGCTTTTGTGAAAATAGCTATAGGGCAACATTTCAGAATTTCCCACAGATTATTTAAATACACACACACAGACGTTTTCACATACCCACACACTCTTCTAGAAAATATATGTACTCTTTTGAGAGACATAAAGAGAAATAAAGAGAAAGAGAGAGAGAGACAAAATGGTTAAGTGAATAAGAGTTAAATACTTTCTGAACAAATAATTAAAATAATATTAGTAAATCTTTTAAAATAAGTCCAACAGCTAAATAGAACAACCACAATAATAAGAAGGAGAACGTTTGCGAAAACAACAAGGACTAAAGTGATAAAGAAGAAGAAGAAACAGAAGAAGGAAAGCAAATCAACAACAAAAAAAGAAGAGAAAGATGATGATGATGATGATGATGATGATGGTGAGGAAGAACATTATGAAAAGGATGAAGATAATAATGGGACGAAACAGTAAAAAATAGAGAGTGATTTATAACCGAAAAAGTGAGATAAAAAAATTATCATATCTAATAATAAAAAGAAAATAAAAAAAAAACATGATGATGAGGACATCAATAATGATGATGACTACGACAAAGAAGAAAGAAATATACAAACATTAAGAAAAAGAAAATGGGAGTTAGTTTAAATAGCAGCTTTTCTCCAAAAAACAAAAACACAAATTCTCCATCCCTGACATGGCGCCCAGCGCTCTCGCTTTTATTTCAGCTCATCTGTTCAGTCACTCAACGTCTTAGGCTCCCACTTCATCCTCAGGTCCAGCAAAACGAACTGTGTCTCTGAACAACATCATGTCCATGGCACACTCACACGTGATGCGAAAGTGAAAGCCCGGCTATATAACGAGCCGGTCCTGGGAGAGGCAGCGGTGAGTTGGCCTGCACGGGGTAATGACATATGGCCTGATTGTGCTGTGTGGAGTTTAGGAAGCCCCAGTGGAGCACTGGGGGAAGAGCAGCACTCAGGCATAGGCTTTCCCCTGATCAATTTTAATAGAAGCCTTTAATGGAAGGCCTGGATGTCCGCCAACGCTGGCTCGATTCCACTAAGAACGAGGGAGAGATCAGAGCCAGAGCAGCGTCGGCCTCATTGAACCTCATTCTTCAGCTCTCAGACGCAGAACGTGAGCGAACAGGTGAGGAGAACAAGACAACGGTGATGGACGAGTGTGATTATTGAACAGCATGCTCGGCTGGTCGGTTGTGTTGGTTAATGTGTTAGCGTTTACACAAAAAGTGGAGAAAACCATGGATGCCTTTGTGTTCAAAAAGCTAGTTAATTACACATTTTGTTGTTGTTCCTCTGGGTGATCCCAAGGAGTCACCACAATGGACCATCTGCTTTACATACAATTTGGTACAGTTTTTTTTTTTCTTCTCCCAGATACTCTCACTGATGCAAACATACTATCCAGGCATTGGACCAGCACTAAGAACGCACAGCATTGTGCGGATTTCAACCTTGGGTCTAGCCAACTGCATAGGGTAACTTATGAGGGGTAGCTAAGTGGTTAAGGGATTGGACTACTGATTAGAAGGGCCCAAGTTCAAACCCCACTACAACTAAAAGTTACCACTGTTGGGCCCTTAAGCAAGGCGCTTACCCCTTAACTACTCAATGTATAACTAAATTAAAAAAATTAAGTTGTTCTGGATAAGAGTGTCTGCCAAATGTCATAATATGTAATATAACGTATGTAAAAATAAACAGTTTGTTTACTGAGCAGCCATGTTGATTTGATGTCACTTCCTAAACTCACGGCTGAGGAGGCTGTTCCGACTTTCCACCAGAATCTCAGAGTTGATGAGGTATTTTCTTTGGTTACGAGTATAAGTCAAACTCAGGCCATGGTGGATGAACCTCCTGTCACTGAGAAACGAATTCAAACCACCAAGTGAAGCTAAACGTAACCTATTCAAAGAAAAACTGGCTTCATTTCAACCCACTTATTGCATTTTTGGAGTCTTTTTCATAAAGCAGCTTTTCCTGAGATATTGTGTGTTGGGTAACGTCCCAGCTTCGGGCAGCTTCATTTTCATTTTTCATTTGGCCGCTCTGAGAGGAAGGAAAAAAAACAAAACAAAACAAAACAAAAACCGTTGCATCATGCTCGTCCTCTGTGCGTGCTTGTCCATAAGTGAACTAATAAATCTACGAATAGCCCGCGGACTGTACTGCTGGCACCACCAACCTGTGATCTCGAAGCACCTCGGGATGACCCTCTGAACACAGCCAAACGTGATTTCACTGGGACACACATACTCTCTGACACACTCAAACACAAATACGTAGTTATATTTCCAAACTGTGGTTTGGTGATGGATTCTTTTTTGGCCGAGCCGAGCCGAATCACTCACCCGGGTCACCATGAGTTCTCTAATAAGTTTGGATTTGAGGCAAGTGAGCGAATGAAGTCACTGCCTCCACGATCCACACGTGACGGAAAATGAGGCGATAAATAAACAGTAAATACGGCCTTGAGTCTATGCTTATATAAAGAAAAATTAACAGGTTCTGGTAGAAATCCTTACAGGAGGAAAATTCTGTAATTGTAGTTTACAGTGGTATATTGGTATAGAGTACCAGACAAAGGTTTTTGGATTTATTTTCTACATTCTACAGCAGTACTGGATTTTTTTTTTCATAACTATGAAATAACATCTATTGCATTAGATTGAGTAACAACTACAGTTTTTAAGACATGAAGGTCAGCTGTCCTGGAACAGTATTGTGTCAAGTGCATTTGCAAAACCCATCCAGCACCATGATGAAACTGGCTCTCATGAAGATGCCGTCAGCATTATTTCACAATGTAGAAAGTACCAAAAATCATGAAACACCAAGGAGTTAGAAGGTGTGTCCAAACTTTCGACTGGGCGTATATGTTATTTAAAGTTTACTAAATTAATAATTATACATTTCTAAATTACTTTGGTAATTGAGAACTTTCTTCATATACTATAGAAACAATGACATATTGGTATAAACTCATGAATATAATTCTGTGACTTGCATTGCAGATGGAAATCCTAAACCTATCCTTCATGTCAGAACTGCTGTTATGAAACATGGTCGCTGTAGTATAAATTACATTTAAAACTTATTCAATCTTATACTCAGACTTATAGAGGGGCGCTGACCTGAAACTTGAGTCCACAGCCACCTCGGTTTGGCTCGTTAACTGTACGCGATGTGTGCAACACACTTCCATTAATCTGCCTCCACTCTCAGTAGAATACAATCGACTTTCAATGAGAGATTTAGCAAGCAAGGTAAAAATATTAAAACCTAATCAGATATCAAGTTATATGTTCGAGTGAAACCGGGATTAATTATAAGGCGTAAAAGCGATTGACACTTAAAAAAGGCTTCAAGCATAGTACGGTGATGAGACTCCTAGGCACAGTCTTAGGCACATCTAACGTCTGATCCTAGAAAATCAAAGGATAATGTGTCGCCACCTTGTGGAAGAGGGGGCTCTGTCTGTGGGATCATTCATCAACACCACTTGCGCATGACGGGAACCTTAGCTGGGAGTTACGGCCATATCCCCAGTACAGTCCGGATCACATGTTTGGGCCAATAAAGGAGTTCCTGAGAGGCCAGTGTTTTAGACGTGAATCACAGCCTCGCCCATTAGGTTTCTATTGGCTCAGAAGAATGGGGCCAGCATAGTTTTTAGGCATCTCCCCTGTCACCCTAAGGGGTTAAGAATCATAAACGCAAAATCTAATTCGTAAATGTTGGCACCTTATGAATAAAAATCAGCAGAGGGATCTCAAACGCCTTCTCACTTTTCTTCTGTTTTCCTGCTGTAACAAAATATACACAAAATCAACAGACGTCTTGCATTATTTCAAAGATGCGCTCTCATCGCAGAGATAGATCAACCTAGTCTAATTGGTAGGGTTTTACATTTCTGAGCTTTTACTCATTTTATGGAGCTTGAAAGAATTCAAAAGCATCTGAGCATTCATTTTTTATACATTTCTTATACAGACAATTCACATTAAACAAGGCCAAAAGTGAAATGGAATATGGTTTCAAGAAAAAAAAAAAAATAATAATAATAATAAAAAATATATATATATCATATGTTGACCACATCTCTCAGTGTGTCCACCACATCTCCCCTGGTGTGTGTCACGGTGCGTGGGATGCTGTCCATGATGTCTGTCAGTGGTGAACCATGTCAAGTTAAAAGTTGAGCTCTGTCAGGAGAACTGCAGTAGGAGAGCTGACATTTATAATAGGGTGGTGGAAATACGCCAAACGAGGATGTTTTCCGGAAAAACTGATTCCGAGTATCATGGATATAACAGGTTAAAGCCAGTACTCGGTGTCAGTCCTCAGACCTTTGCTTTCCTTTCCTGGCGTATGGACGTACAAACATTGACAAGCCAATACTGTAGCTAATTACATGGCAACCTTTAAGATCGCCGAAGTTTGTGGCCAGCCACATATACAAAACATTCGAAAATGCTGAGACTATGATTACCTTAACCCTTTCTTTCGCTCTCACTTTTCCCTTTTCTCTCTTTCATCCTTTCCTCTGTCTCTCTCAGTGTATGCTCGCTCTCCATTCCCATCTGCTGCACATTACCACTTGAAGTTTCTCTGTCACTTCCATTAGGTCTGAATTGTTTCAGGTTATTTTTCTACCGACAAGCATCAGCAATTTGGAGTCAGCTCAATTGCTCTGCGGTCACCACATGTGTTTGATTGCACTCTGGTGGTTATTATATAAGGTTGTGTTGGAGAAATTATGGAAAACTGTACTTAAATAAAAGGTCAATCTTATGTGGAGAAAAACATCTACTCGAACGGTAAAAGTATCTATGTTTGAACACACTCAAGTGTACTTATAAGATCTGGTGCAAAAAGGTTTGACCGGTTCATCATCCCTGATTTCATCTAATATGTATTCGTAATTTAACTAGTTTTGTAATTTAAAGTACAGTAATATAGAAAGCCATACTACTGGTCTAATTTAACAACGTAAATAAAATAAAAAAACGTGTACTGATAATGTATTAAATTTACAGCAACATCCTGTTTAGTTACAGTAATAACCCCTCAAAATAAACCTTATATATGAAAGTAAACAAGCTTCAATATAAAACTTAGCTTACTTACTAGTGAAACAATGTAAGCTACAAAGTTTCTAGCCACCACAGTACAACTAGCTAAACTGCAAAACGTAACGAATTAATTTGATATTTATCATGTTAATTTATACTTTACAAAGCAAACTTTCTGGTTAACTAATGTTTAATGCTTAATAAATGAAAGGAAATTTTAAATGTTTTATAAACAAAAATTTAATGCTAGGCACATTATCAATAAAAAATGTTAACTTTGATCTAATTAAACAATCTAATATAGAGAACCTAACTAGCTAGTTAAATAGTTTTAACTAGCTAAACTTATTCGTTTATCAAACTCACAGTTATCTTGCTGTTAATATAATATGAGCTAATATTTAATGTTTATTAAACCTTTATCATCAACAAAATCAAAACTTTACTATAACTGCAAGCCTAAATAGCTAGCTAATTTAACTAGCTAAATAAAAAAATAAAAAAACTTAAAGAAATAGAAATAAAAAATAGGAAATAAATACTCAAATTGAATTTAAGTACTCCAAAGGACTAATTAAAAACATAAAGAGTAAAATGTATGGTTTTCATCTTGACATTTCCGGCATATCAGTGACTATGGTATGTTTTCTTTACTGTAAAATACCATTCAAAACCGTTTGAACCTCGTTATTATTGGCCTGAGCTCATACAGATCATGTGTCATGCAAATCACTATGATGTTTCATCTCCCCATTCTTCTCTCATCTAACATGGAATCAATACCTTTATTTAAGTCTCTGCTTTAAATACAGAGGGTATTTGCGGCCTCTGATGTCTGGACTTATTACAGGAGAACAAAGTGACTTTCCAAATACTGCCATGCAGCAGAAAAAGCAAATGGCGCAGCAACATCTGCTGAAGAGCAAAAAAATAAGGCTTGAACACAACATGCCCATATTTATTAACTATAAAAAGCTTTCTAGTCTCTTTATCATATTCGCACGACTGTCATAAAAGGTACTAAGCTGTTATCCTGGGCCAGAAACACATACAGTATGACAGGCTCATGTCTAAACACACACACCATATGCTCACACGGCAGGTATGATTAGCTCACAGATACCATCAGGAGTCCTTACTGAGCTCAGCATTTTTTAACTGATTTATGTGGAGTTTGTGCATTTTTTGCTTTCCAGCTGTTTTGCGTCCCGTGAGACGAGAGAATCAAAGCGCAAAGGAGAACGCATGAATCCTGGATAGAAGCAGCCACTGCTGGAGGGAAAAAAAGGAAAAAGAAAATACTTCAGTTTTATTAATTTCTGGCTTAAGGCCAGGGATACTAAACATTTGTATAGTTTATTATCCTAGTGGTCTGAGGATATCATGCGTGTCTTTTTTTTTTTTGTTGTTGATTTTTCCCCGATTTTCTCCCTAATTTAGTCGTGTCCAATTCCTCCCCGTCACTAGGGGGCTCCCACATTAAGGTTACTACTACCACTCAGCCGGGAGGGCCGAAGACTATCACGTGTTTCCTCCGAACCACGTGACGCCAGCCGACCGCATCTGCTCGCTCACGCACCGTTGGGGGCGGCGTAACACACTCAGCGCTATCCGCTCCTTCTGTTGTGCGAGTTCACAGACGCCCCTGATTGGCTGTAGAGCCGTTAATAATGTGGAAGCACTATGTCCCTCTCATCCCCTCCCCTCTGAGAGAGCTCGGCCAATCAGCTCTCTCTAGACCTCCGGCTGCGAGAGGTTACAGCATCACCCGGAATTCAAACCGGCGATCTCCGGATGATAGGGCGAGCGCTTTACCACTGCGCCACTCAGAGGCCCCATCATGCGTGTCTTGATGCATGATCAACAAGACCTTCACCTTTACTTCCCCTCCTGCTCTGGAACCTACACATAGGCCAGTGAAATAAAAACAGAAGCCACACCTACTTCTACACCTACTTCACAAACAGCGACCACGCCTCCTTCACAGGGACTGATACATAAGCCACACCCACTTTATCAGAACCATCAAATTTAGAGGCCATGCCTCCTTCACAGGGACTGAAACCAAAGCCACATCTTTCACTGACAGACCACACCCCCCCGAACAGAAACCACACCTCCTTTATTCAAACAGACACATACAGTGCCGACGCCTTCTCTCTTCATTGGTACTAATAAATATCACACCTCCTTTACTTAGCCTGACACTGAGGTCATACCTCCTTCACTGAGACTGAGAAGCAAAGAAGCCACGCCTCTTTCACTGGGACTGACACAAAGGCCACACCTCTTTCCAATGATCTGACACGCACAGAGTCCACAGCTTCTACGCCTTCGCCTTCTTTACTCAGAATGATAGCCAAACACGCCTATTTCACAATGCACACAGGCCACGCCCTCTTCATTGAGACTAACACAGAGGCCACACCTACTTCATTAGCAATAAACGTTCCTTCTCCCATGTGACCAAGATAGAGGTCACACTTCTTTCCTTGATCCTGACACGCCTTCTTTACTGGGACTCACATCACATAGGCCACGCCCCTGTTTAGAACCTGCACAGTCATACAGTATAATAACTACTATTCTTATTATAATAGTTATTTGCTTTTGAAACACATGCACCTTGCAAGAAAGCACAAAAATGTCCACTTATTAAAAGATTTAAACTTTACATGAATGCATATCTCTCCTTGCTCATGTCATCTTTCCAACATATTGAGTTTGTGGTTTCTGTTTCAAAGAAATCGAGTCTGTATTTCAGCAGCATGTCACAACTCATAAGGAGATGTGATTACGAGTGAAACAGCAGGCTGCGGCTCTGCTGTGAAAATGCTAAAAGTGATTTCTGCTTCTAATATAAACAGCAGTGATATGCAGACGACACCAAGGGTGTTTTCTCTGTGCCTCTGGGAATGAAATGGGAACAAATGTGACATAGATGCAGACCAGCCATAACATTATGACTTTGACAAGGGCAAAAGTGTGATTGCTAGAGGACAGGGTCAGAGCCACTCCAAAACTGTAGCTCTTATGGGATGTTCCCGGTCTTCAGTGGTCAGGACCTAACAAAAGCTTCCAAGGTAGAAAAAAACAGTGAACTGGCGACAGGGTCATGCGCGACCAAGGTTCACTGATGCATGTGGTAAGCCAAGGTTGGTCCGTGTTGTCCAATCCGATGGAAGAGCTACTGTCCTCAATATCATCATGACCGGTGTGTGTCCAGTAAAACTTTTTGAGCGGGAGGTTATAGAACATTACCTGAGTCTCTTGTAGTACTGTTTGACTTTCTCGAGCGACGTGGCGTTGATCTGAGCCTGATGCTCCTCCACTGAGACGCTGTCCCTGTAGTAGTAACCCTCCATGCTCTCCAGTGCTTTCAGAAAAAAAAATGGAATAATTTAAGTGCATGCCAAAACAGTAATAGTATTCAGTATGTCATGCATAAACACACAGGATGATTGTGTTCACCTTGAGTGAATAGGACGGGGTGGATCCTGAATCCGTCGCCATGTCTGAGTCTCTGAGGCAGCTGCTCGAAATAAAATCCTTCTAGATAGAAACAGACCTTCATGGCCTGCCTCGTGCCCTCCACTTGGTAGGAGATGGGCATGTCTATAGGAAAAACACACATGTATAGCATATAAGTACTGATCACATCATTTTGAAATCGTGTTGGACTAATTAGAAGGATTTGATCCGGCACTCACTCGCGACGAGCGGCTCGCCGTCGAAGCGTCGGAAATGGAAGGTGACCTTCTCCAGGTCCACCAGCGCGATCTGCGTGTCCTCCAGCATGGCCTGTTCATCGGTCTGAAAGAGAAGAGAGCCCTGTACTGTGACAGTGTTTGCATTTAATCGTGTGTGTGTGTGTATGTTTCAGTACTGTATGTTGAGGCTTTATCATCAAATCTGAAGTGTCCTGTCGTCATTTCCTATCAAGAACATCCAAACACAAACAAGCAGACCGACTTACTGTTTTTATTTATTCATTCTCAGATAAATAAGACGTCACTTAATTTCTGAAAGCAACAGAAAGTCAGAGAACAGTGCACGACTTCCTAATATACAGTAGATCAGTAATAAGATAGTAAAAACGTATTCGTTTGTGGTCACTTGTAACCAATCGCATGCAGACATTTCTGCTTCAGAGAGCCAAACTGCTTGCTTCCCATTACTCAGTCTTCTCTGAGCTTCTAAAGCACTCAGAAAGAAGCATTAAACAGGCTTTAGGAAAAGATTTCCCCCTGGCTAAACGGTTTAGCCTCCTCTTCCTGTACATGGTACAGCAGATAAGACTGAAAAGCCCGTTGTATTCTGCTGTAAAGAATTCTCATTTTTCAAACAGTTTCTGGAAGCGGATCTGAGAAGCGAGTTCTCCAGCTCACACACCACCATGGAATAACAGTGAGCTCTTATCGATGGACTGTTGACCAGATCACAAACCCACAGTTATTATTATACAGTAACATCTTCATGTTTGAGGCATGATATGGAATAAAAAGTGTGCTTTCACACTGTTACACTTTTTTGTAAAAAAAAAAGGTTTGTTTTGTTTTATACATCATGAAAATGAGCAAAATGAACAAGATGCGGTTTGAGGGTGTTGTGAGGCTGAAAACGTCCTCAGTGACCAAATGAAATGTCCAAGAACGACAGATCAGGTATGCACAGACGTCGCAATCATCACCCTTTTTTGCTTGCAAGTGCTGCAGTTAACGCCATGCGCTTGTGCAGTTGGATTAGTCCCAATTTTACACCTCCAAACCTCTAGGGGGTGATGTTTTTTGACACATGAATAGCACTGTATAAAAACTGGACAACCCCTGTGAAATAACCCACAGGTTGGATTTCTGGTGATTGGAACATGCCTAGGTACTACAAGCTAGATAGCGTAGCATTTGCTTAGCTACAGTGCCAAGGTGGCTAACGTTAATTTATACGCTAATGTTACTTTGCATTTGATTGAACTCCGTCATACACGTTGTCCTGTGTCAACTCCTACAATTCCCATGGTAAGTTAAACTACAAAGATTCCAGTTAGCTGGTTAGCTAAAGCTCACAGCTAGCAGTTTGACACCTGAAATGCAGCTGTCACTTAAATCAGACAGATTTATGCAGAATTGTATTGCTTAATTTAATTGTAACTGATGAGTTAAATAAAAAATGACAGCTTACAAATTAGTAATCTAGCTATGGAGACCAAAGCCGTTTTTTGGTACCAGGCTGCAAACATGTTTATGTCTTCTGTAAAGTTCGGCATTTTAACATGAGGCGTCTATGGGGATTGACGCATTTTTGTGACTAGTGGCCATTTAAGGAACTGCATGTTTTGGACATATTTTTTCAGTACCAGTGGTTGCCCCTGATGTGTGGATATCAAGATATTCTCCACAGCGCTATGATGTTATGAACCCTGTTGTGATGCTGAACCATCAACCTCGTCTAATATGGATCCCTGTATATACAGTATACAGTATAGAGGTCATGGTATTCTTACTTCTTGTTATGTCTTGTTATTCCTAGTATTAAGCTGCTTATTAATATTTGTTAATATAGCTTTATATTATTATACATTATATATATATATGCACAGACGTCGCATATGTAAATAATGTTTAATGAGACAATCATTTTAAAAGCTTGTATTTTTTTTTACATCACACAAAGTTTTTCAAAGGTTAAAGGTCAAAGGTAACTATTTAAACTAGAATAGATCTATCTGTCAAACTTTCCTGTAAATGAATTTAAATGAAAAAAAAAAATTATTGAATTTAGCGTGATGATGTTATCTTGGAAAAGACATTTTTGATAAAAAATCAGGCTGTGTTTGACACCTGAACTAATTAGACAATTCCAGTGAGATAAAGTAATGGCACCTGAATAAAGAACTCAGTAATGTAGGCTGTTCATTCAAAAAAGATTTAGTTATATTAACTTTTTTTTTTTTAATGTATTAGAAATGTGAATATTTTGCAGAGCATAATTTTAATGTGATGTGAAAACGACCCTAAAGGTGACAAGACTCGCTTTTAGTCCATGAAACGAACATTCATTTAACTGACCCTGACCAACCAGCTCTGTAGTATCTGAACTGTACTCTGATTCAGCTCGGATGTGTGCAAGTATCAGGGGAAGTGACCGAGATAGATCTGATCCCTCTTAATCCGATCCCCACTCTGAAATGTCATCCAAAACAAACCACAGCTGCAGTGCTAAATACAGACATCTCCTGTGAGACACGCACACGCGCGCACACACACACACACACACACACACATGCTCACCAGGTTGGGTGAGAGCAGGGACTGGAAGTGCAGCAGCAGACCGGTGTGAGAGATCTGCTCCAGCCAACGGCGACACTCCTGAGCGTCGCTCTCACCACTGAGCACCCGATTCAACACGGCCAGCAAGTGTTCAGCAAAACTACACACGGCTCCAACCAGACTCTGGCTGAACACCATGTCTCTCCTCAGCTGGATCTCAGAGTCTGACAGACACAAAGAAACACAGCGGATGATGATTTAGATTGTGTTTCATAGACACATAGATACTGTACATACTGTATAATAAATGAGATTGTTAAAAAAAAAAAGTTGGAAGAAAAAGAAAGGAATTAAACAAACTTAAATTAATTTAAATATGTTAAAAGTAAATAAAACATTGCACCCTTTCACCCAAAAAAAAAGAAAAAAAATGACGCTAAGTTTTTCAGGTTCATTCCTCAGTTTTTAAAATTTTTGTTCTTCAGTTTTTCAGATTAATTCCTCACTTTTTGTTTTGTTCCTTAGTTTTAGGTACATTCTTTAGTTTTTGAGTTTTGTTCCTTAGTTTTGGATTTTTATTAGTCAGTTCTTCATTTTTATTCTTCACTTTTTCAGTATTTCTCAGTTTTTCGCAGTCACTCCTCAGTTTTCAGTTTTATTCCTCACTTTTTTAGGTTCATTCTTCACTTTTTTTTTTAGTTTTGTTCCTCGGTTTTTCAGGTTCACTCTTCAGTTTTCAGTTTCATTCCTTAGTTTTTCAGTTTCACTCCGCGTTTTCTATTTGCCCTTCTGGCACAAACATACACCTGTGAGCAGGTGTTTCCGGGTTGCTTCCTTATTTCCCCGCTGCTATTGAACGGGACTTGGATGACACTGCTGCATCCTTATTCCCCAGGACGTAACAGCAACTATAAACTAATTATCAAGATTCTGAACAACTGTAATTAAAACTTTCTTTTTATTACTTTTTAACTTTAGATCACAAACCCTTTAATATAAAAAATGTAAGAAACATGAGAAATGTAAAAAGTACTAAAAATGCTTTTTATCCAGAAACACCAGGGCCCGTATTCACAAAGTTTCTTAAACCTAAAAGTTGCTCCTAGTGACGAAATTGTAAAAAAAATTCTTAGAATCACGACATTTTCCTAGAATTTCTCCTTAAATTTAGGACTAAATCTTAGAAAAGATAGAAATGATTCCCCAAACATCTTAGACCTAAAAACAGCTCATAAGGAAAAACTTGTTAAGAGTAGAGAGGAGGACTTTTAAGAGGCTTAAGAGTTTCTATAGCAGAGGACAAAATGGTGGAAAGAAGAAATATTCTCCAAACACTGAACGTAAAAGTTTAAGTAAGCTTCTGTCCAATTTGGTTTTCTTGTTGTTTTACATCCTTCCATCTCTCTTGGGTTGTTGGCTACACACCATCCAAAAGCGCAACTTACAGTAAATAGGCTGTCCTGCAATCATGTAAATTGATAAAAGCTGAGCCCTCATCAATCTGAAATGGATTCTAAGTAATAAAATCAGTACGGTAAATAAATGTAAGAACTCAAATATAATTACTTAAAAATAATTATATATTTCATATTTTTTTCTATTTATTAACTACTGCGTGAAAATTGGTTGCTTCAAAAGTAGACAAATTTTCAACATTTATCTTTTAGATATTTAGCCTATAACAGAAACTTTGCATAAAGTAGCCTGTAGTCATCAGCCTGTAGATTATACAATTTATTTATATACTGTACAAACATTATGACTTCACTGTCTGTTCTATTATCATATATTCTATTTTCACAAAGAGCACATTCGAAGACCTTTGCAAAGGTCAGAGGTTGTTTTTATCAACCAATCACAGTCCTTGAATTGCTGCATCATCCCTAGCAACGGGGTCGACCACACCTCCTCACTAAGACAAAAAGGTTTTTGTACAGTACTCAGAGTTGCTCTGAGAAGTTTCCTAAATCACTTTTAGTCTAGGACTCCCAGCTAGGACTTCCTAAGCTAAGATAGGAGCGCTTTGAGAGAATTCGAAGAAGCTTTGTGAATACGGCCCAGCTCTCAAGTAAAATTATCCTATAGAATATATTATGTTAAGATTTAAAACAGCTGGTGGATGAGGACACAGCACAGTAAGACCTTCCTAAAAGCAGCTCTCCAAGGGGAAAGAGAGAGAAACAAACTGAGAAGTGAAACTGAGAAACTCTGCAGCAAATCTGAACAATCAGGGTTTTTTTTTTTGCAATTCTTTTTATTCAGTTTAAATTGGTTGACTTATTCTTCCGTTTGTGTTCAATCTTTTTTTGACGCAAAACGTATCCGTCAGACAAAACAACAGTGAAGGAGGCATTAAAATACAATAAGCAAACACTCAATGCAAGTCAGAAAATATATTTTTGAAAAAGAGAAGAGCGTAGATGGATGTAAGTCAGAATGAGATGGACTGACTAACAACGTAAGAGGTAAATAAAACAGAGAGAATTGAGGATTCTGGCAGCAGAAGTCTAAGAAAGAAAAGACAGCATTTAGAGAAAAAAATGATGAGGATAAGGAGAGAAAGAGACGGATTGAGTGAAGAAAATAGAAAGAAAATAACAGGAGGAACCATCACTGCGCTCGAGTGGTGCAGAATCCTGCAGCTCATCACTGTTGTTTCTCAGTTTGTGATTGAAAATCCATATAAGTGGAAGAAATCCTGACCCGGTAAATGATTTCGGTCAAAAGCAAGCAATTAAAAAGAAATGAAAAAGAAAAGCAGGAATCTGTGCATTTATTAGAAAAACAGCGGCGATTGTACGCCAGTCAGCTCTTGTCTAAATGAGGTTAAATAAACGCACAGGAATTTATTATATGCTGTGAAATCTGCTTTAATTGATGCTTTCGAAACCAATTTTCATGCATGTCTTCACTTGCGCCTGTAACCTCAGATATGAGTTTTTTTTTTCCCCTCCATTTTTAAGAGTCTGGAGTGCTCTAAACCTACAGTTTACTGTTTATCCGTTTCTGAATTTTTTTTTGGTTTGTTTGTTTATTTTGCTGCTTGGTGAGGAATTGGTGAGACATATGTTCTGTACATAATATATGGATTTGCTAGCAAACGAAAAGCCAAACCATCAAGCTACGTTGAAAAAAAAAAGACTGTTTGGTGATAATTAAAGAATAATTCCATCTGTATTTATTTTGCTTTATAGGGGAAATATATATATATATCTTCAAAAAAAATTATAAAATACAACTGACAAATAAATACTGATTATTAAAAAATAATAATGAATAATATTATATCATATTTATATAATGCTTTAAAATGTAAAATTCAGGGGTTATTGTAGTTTTAATAAAATGTTATGATATCACTGATAAAAATTCAGAATATAAAAAAAAAATTCTAAAACATATAATTTATCAGTTTGTCCCGGATGAGCATGGGATGAACTGACCGACAACATGAGAGATGAATAAAATTCAGAGAAAGGACAGAGAGAAAGGCTTGCTGTCTTACTGTCTTCATTTTTTATTTAATTCACACTTGCTGCCAATACGAAAAGGAATTTTCACAAAAGAAATGGATTGAATGAAGCGAAGTTACGGATCCCAAACTCACGTTGATTATTTTCCAATATCCGCACAGTGTGAAGTGGTTGACTGTGAAGACTGCAAGCCGGAGGCGACATGGCAGTGAAAAACCCTTTATAGACCTCCCACATATCACCCATACATAACTCTAAATGGATAAAATGTACACAAATCAAATCTCTCTCACTCTTATTCTCTAAACCACTTACCCTGTACAAGGTCAATGGAGGCCTGGAGCCTAGGGCAGGTGACTCGGGGTTCTAGACAGGGTACACCCAATCCAACCCAATCCAGTCCAACAGAAGCGCACACACTCAATCACTCACTCAAACACTACGGGCATTGTGGAAATGCCAATGAGGCTAATCTGCTCGTCTTCGGACCATGGGAGGAAACCGGAATACCCGGAGGAAACCCACCAGGCACGCGGAGAACATGCAAACTCCAAGCACACAGGCTGAAGAGACAGTGCTAACCACTAACTATCAAAACTGCAAACAGAAAACCAGTTCACACGCCACGGATATTGGGAAATAATCAACGTTAGGGTGGGATCCGTAACTTTGCTTTGTTACAAAAGAAATCTCAATTACACTAAAAATGTCACAAACAAACAAACAAACAAACAAACAAATCTCTACTTCCAGATTAGGAATATACTGTAATTGAATGATGCTGCTGATCTGCTCATACTAAGTCGTACAGGATAAGGTACGGGAATGTTGCGGCACAGAAATCAATCTTCCTTAAACATGACCCTTCATTATAAAGACGAATTCGGATTGACTGCACAAGCAGCACTCAGATGAATGTAGTGACACACACACACACACACACACACACACACACACACACACACACACACACACACACACACACACACACACACCTGTATACTGGAGTAACACCAAGAGCAGTCTTGTTTTGATCTCTGAAACACAAGAAAAAAGTACAATCAATAAAGCAAAATCAAATGATTTATTCCTGTACTGACATCTTAAGTTATCTTATTAAGATTGTCCAAGGGGTGTTCAAGTCAAAGCGGGACTTCTGATTGTGAACAAATAACAGAAGCAAGTGTTTTACTAGTGTGGATATTATCAAGGTAGAGAGTTGACTCAGTCCTGTCTGCTTCATGTCTGAAACACTGGCCTCCCTGGAACTCCTTTAATGGCCCAAACATGTGGAGAGAGGTCAGGACTGTAAATGTCAATCTGTCTTATGTCTTCATTCATGAGACGTTTCATCACAAGTCCCGTTTTCACTTGAACGCCACTAATAATTGGAGAATGTCTATATAATTAAGATAATGCCATGTTTTTTCTTGAATCAAGCTGCATATAAAATATTTAGAAATTATGATTTAATTGTTGAATTTGAAAAAGGGAAAATAATCAAATATACAAGAACTCACACACACACACACACACACACACACACACACACACACACACACACACACACACACACACACGTAATAAAGCAAACAGAAAAGCTGTACTTCAGTAGTGCCTTGTGCCTTTTAGATGGCCAACTACTGACTTGGGGATTTTGAGTGCAGTACTCACACCAGTTCCTCTACAACACACACACACACACACACATACACACACACACACACACACACACACACACACACACACACACACACACACACACACACACACTAATGTGAGATCCTGTGAGCACAAAATGAAATAGCTCCGTTCTATTATACAGTACGAGTGTGGAGATCTGAAAATGTTCTGTACAGTATATGTGTGTGTATGCATGTGTGTGTGTGAGACTGATCAAAAACCTACAAAAATGGCAACCTGACCTTCCACAAATTTGCCGATGGTGTGTGTGAGGGCCTGGACGCTGCTTGGGAGGTTCCAGGGATCCTGTTTAATGTGGAGCCGCAGTTTCTTGGTGCAGTTGACTTTGGGTTCCATGTCCTGGTGAAACTCTGTTCGAACACACACACACACACACACACACACACACACACACACACACACACACACACACACACACACACACACACATTACTTTTGGCATTCTTTCCTTATGCCAGATGGAAGTGGAAATACAATCTGTTGACAATTATTTACAAGAATATAAAGGTGCGGTGCCGTGATATCTATCATTCTCTCTCTCTCTCTCTCTTACTTTAACACACACACACTCACACACACGCATTGCTTTTGGCATCCTTTCCTCATGCCAGATGGAACTGAAAAATCATTTACAGTTAGTTACAAGAATATAAAGGTGTGGCGCCATGATATCACGCACATATTACCCCTTTAAGCACTGTGGTTTCCATGGCAACGAGTGTCCTGGACTTTTGCTTTTTGTTTTGGTTCCGTCATCCAATCCTCGGAATATTGCCTTATCATCTACCAGTTTTAAACGTACGCCCTTGTTAGTCTTTTCTGCCTCTGACTCTGTTCAACTGTTTTGTTTTTTTTTTGTGATCCGGGATATACGAGGGTGAGGCGAAACCTATCCGCACTTTGGGTTTAGAAAAGAACAATACATCATTTTCTCCTTGCTTTTTACTACATGTTGTCCATCTTTCAACAAGCTTTCGTATTCCATTATTTAAAAGCTGAGCTGCGAGCCATGAATGCACCGCTGTCTTCACGTCTTCATCAGAAGTGAATCTTCGTCCTGGTAAAGCTGCTTTCAGGGGACCAGACAATGCAAGTCATTTCTCATCATCTGTGCACGTGGACGGGTGTCCGGCTCCGTCTTGATGGCTAACACTTGTGCGACCTACCATAACCTTCTCTATAAGGTCATACACACTTCTTTACAACAAAACACTTAAAATTCTTTGATGAATAATGGCATCAGGTCATTGCAGGAACCGCAGGAGTGGAGGAACTGTGGAAAGTGCAGGAATTGTGGGGCATCGGTTTCTGCTGATGTACTGTAACACGTTCACATCTTCACAGCAATGACCGGGGAGACACAGGAAACGGAAACCGCTGATAAGAGAAGCCAACAGAAGACGTTTTAACATAACCGTCGTCTCAAATCAAATCAGGTATAAAGTTGCACTTTGTATGATTTGAGTTATGCATGATTTCTGGTTCGATAAGT
>JAAGKR010003010.1:25000-40734 GCA_011419295.1 Clarias macrocephalus
TGTGTGTGTGTGTGTGTGTGTGTGTGTGTGTGTGTGTGTGTGTGTGGGGGGGGGTGCGTGCGTGCGTGCGTGCGTGCGTGCGTGCGTGTGTGTGTGTGTGCGTGTGTGTGTGTGTGTGTGTGTGTGTGTGTGTGTATGCTGAAGTGCTGTTTTCAGTGAGTCAACACTTGTGTGTGAGCACAGTCTTCCAGACACTAACACATTCCACTCGTCACGTCTTGTTCAATTTCTGCATTTAAAGTGTTTTCTTGTTCCATAAACACGTTTTTCCATTACATCAAGCAACAAACCGAAGTCCAGGAGACAAACTGTAATGTGTGTGTGTGTGTGTGTGTGTGTGACACACATGTCGAAGATAACCCAGCTAAGAGCTCTTCAGACTGAGAGCTTTGTATGTGATGGCTCATCAAACTGAGCCTGAGTGTCAGAGCAAGTAGCGTCAAGTGGCAGCACGTGTCCGAGCCACGCCCACGCCGACCTGACCGCGGCGAGACGCCATGGCGCAGAGAAAACTCACTTACACTGCTGGAACAGAGATTCAAACAAAGGGGTGGAGTTTGGGATTTCATTTGTTTGTTTGTTGTTTGATTTTTTAAAACAATTTATGTAATTACTTGCTTTCTTGTTTAATTACTTGTTTAAACATTTACTTGGATGTTTGATTACATGCTTGACAGTTTGTTTGCTTAATTGTCTCCTTGCCTGTTTAACTGTTTTTGTTTGAATGATTCTTGAAGGTTCTATTGTTCGACCCTGTTTGCTTGTTTTACTTTTACTTTTATTGATTATTTGTTTTTTGTTTAGTTTAGTTGAGTGATTTTGATTGCGTATTTGATTGTTTTGCCTGTTTGACTTCCTGTTTGTTATATCACTTATTTTTGACTTTGTTCTATTGTTTATTTGACAGCTTGTTTAATTGTGTGTTTGTTTAAATGCTTGTTTAAGTTTATACTTGTGTAAGTGTTTGTTAGATTACTTTTTTTGTTTGCTTGCTTGTTTGTTTGGTTAAATATCTGATTGCTTGTTTGTTTGAATTTTTTTTGTTCAAATTTTTACTTGTTCTACGTTTAGTTTTATTACTTATTTGTGCTTTTGGATAAATGATTGATTGTGTCACTTTTTGATTTACTCTTTGATCTATTTTTTTATTTGACAGTTTGTTTGATTACTGGTCTTACATTGTTTTTTCTTGTTACCTGTTTGAATGCTGTCAGATTGCTTTTGATTGTTTGTAGGACAGCTTCTTTTTTGACTAAGTACCTGCCAACTCAATACCACAAATCTGATCTGTAGTAATCCCACAAATATAATGAATTTCCCATAAACATAATAATAAATAAACTTATATTACATTATTACATAAAAATTTGCAAATGTATATTCCATCTGTAGACTGTTATCATGTTGATGGTGTTACAGACTTTTTTTTGCTTTTTTGACGGATAGTTTTTTTTGTTAGCTTGTTTTACTTTAAGCTTGATTATTTGTTTGCTTTTATGCAACTTTTTGTTGATCTTTAATTGCTTTCTTGTATGTTTGACTGTTTGATTTACTGTTTGTTTGCGTGCTTGTTTTGACTTTGTTCTATTGTTTTTAGACATTTCAATTGCTTGTTTGTTTAAAAACTTGTCTAACTGTTTGATTTCTTGTTTTGACAGTTTAATTGCTTGTTTGTTTGATTACTTGTTTTACTCTTTGATTCCTCCTTTGTCTGTTTAACTGCATGTTTGATAGTTTTCATTGTATGATTACTTGACTTGATTTTATATTTTATGTTCTTTTAACTATATTCAGTCCTTCCCTTTGTTGTTACTGAACAGATGTTCACAGGCCTGTAGATGAGCAACATTTTGGTGTTCACTTAATATGCCTCAAAATTGCTCTGTATTTCTGGGTACATATTGCATATTCATAAAAAAAAAATCAAAGAATCTAAGAATTTAAAGAGTTTAAATGGTATTATAAAGAAATTAAATGCTATATACGATACTGTACATTGCTAAGAAGAGAAACGCCGAACTGCAAAAAGCTTAAAACAAGATAAATAAACAAACAACTGCAGCTAGATGCTTGTCAGGACACATTTTTTAGGAATGTAGGGTCAGGAAAGGAACTGCGTATACACATTACGTCAGCTGTATGCACTTCATTCCAAGGTCAGATACAAAAGTCCAAAAGTTCAGATGTCCATGTTGTTAATCCTGTCCCACAGGAATTGTCAGAAAGCATTTATATAAAAGGCTGAGAAGTGTCTTCATGTACAAATGTCCTTTTGTCCCTAAAGAACAGGCCCGAGATAAGAAAAAAAGAGCGAGAGCCCCCATGTCTGTAAATCACTAAATCATTCACATCGAGCGGCCATTCACTCGGCTTTTCTAAGCAGTTCATTTGGCGATGGATTCTGCATCCAGCGGAGGTCGATAGCCATTTTAATTTAGAGCAGAGGCAGATACACTGATGGAGTAAGCAGCCTAGAGCTACTCATTACGGCGAGGGAAGTCATTAACCCCTCACTGGTCCTCACACCATCACACTGATCTTCAGCTTAACAACACTTTTTAACTGCCATCAACGCAGAAACCTACACGACACAAACGTACAACTTTGCCAGCACTTCTAATGAGGACTGGAACAGGGGGAAAGGGGGACGGAAACTTTTTCATTAAGCTTGTTTGGACGGTCAGTGACCCTGCTGTAAATTAATGTGGCCGAAGTGACATTTATAGTTCTGTCGTATTCTTCTAGCCGTTATTTGTTTTTGGAAGCGCACAGGCTGACTTTATCGTGTCGTATTTCCTGTACAACATTAATATGCTGGTAAACAACGGAGCAATCAACAGCATGGCTGGGTCAGGAAGTATCACTGCACACGTACGGCCAGAAATGAACACACACACACATACACCGTCCTGATTAAACAGCTAGATTAATGAAACATAATGTTTAAGAGAAGTTTTTAAAAGAATAGTTTGGTGAAACAAATTTGGTCAAATATCCACTCACCGATTGTGGTGCATTTGGAGATGCTTTCCTGCTAAGCATGGTAATAAATAGTGATTATTCAAGTTACCGTAACCTACCTGTCAACCTGAAGCAATCTATTCATTTTCTGAGCTCCCTCAACAACAACCTACTTTGGCTTATAGAAGTGCTGCTCACTGGATGGTTTTTGTTTGTTTGTTTGTTTGTTTGTTTGTTTCTTTTGCACCATTCTATGACTTTCTTTCACTTGACTTACACCCTAATTTAGTCATGGCCAATTCACTGCACCTGTTAGACAAATCTCTCTCCAAAGACTGTGAACGCTATCATGTGCAAGGAACTCTTGCAGGAGACCGCTACAGTATCTGCACATTTTTACATGCATGTGCAGGGGCAATTTTGTTTTCCATGTGATCCCAGATGAGATCCATACTTGCAATTTCAGGATACTAGAGTGCACTTTTTTGTCACTTTGTTTTGGTAGGGCAATAAATATTGTGTAAAAAATTGCCACTCCAGTATGTAACCGAATTCCTTGGGCATTATACACGAGCCGCACTACCACTCCACCCCACCAGGAATACTCACTGCTATCCGACCCAGAATTTTTCCAAAATTCCTGTTTTTCTAATTAATTTTTCATGCTCTCCACAAGACTTCAAATTGTTCGTCTGTGTCTTCATAGGACAGTGGCTCAATCTCAACCATAGTAGTTTTGGAACTATGAGGATTCTTTTGGTACCTTTGGCAAACTAGTTTGCTCATTTTTAGGTCTGATTGAATAATAAGATGGCAAAGAGCTCGAAAAACTATCAAATTTCAGTAAAAATCATGTCGATCAAAACTAGTTCATCCCTTCAAAAATGGGCCTATAATCACAAAAAAAACTCCATAAACTTTAATGGGGTTTGTCAAGGGATCATACACTGAAAAAAAAAAATGCCTTCAAACTGAACCTGATTAAGTCATATCTACCGAACGGTCAACATATGCTATTCCTAACAAATCTATTAGATGTCAGTAAATTTTTAAATAATATGCCTTTTCAATTGCTTTGTAGTATACCTTGAGAAATAAAGTACATCTAATATGCACTGCTTAACAAAGGAGCTGACATTTTATCTGACATTTTTATTAGTAGAAATATTGATACTTTGACCATGAAGCGACCTCTAAACCATTTTGGAAGAGGCCTGTACTGAGATGTTAACGGGTTAAATTCCTGAATGTATCAGCCTTGACCTCAGTACACAAATGTCCATCTGTCTGAATTCATTTTCTCCACTCCAAGCACACACGTTTCCATGTCCACTCTAATAAAATGTTGAAAATGTTCTAATTATTAGAGGAACAGGTACTAAAAGCAGTCTGCAGCATTAGCAAGTCATGAATGAATAACAATGCAGCGATGTGAGTCGAGCTAATGAGGTTTTTATGAGAGTGAGAGCTATACACTGCAAGTCCGTGTTAAAGCAGGAAACAGTAATAATTAGGGCCACCGAATTGCCGAACATTTACTAAGAGCCGACAGCGACGAGAGTGTGATTTAATTACCCTGGTGTTGGAACTGCCTACAGGATATGTTCAGCTAGATGTATTGCGATTGCATTATATGTCACAATTTCAGTCGAGGGTTATGTCCTCACAATACGAGGAAAAATAACAGAGGACAAATCAGTGTTTTTAGAAATGGCCTCGGCAAAGCTAACATGTCGGATTAATGGGTTTGTGTTCTGTGATTTTTGCTATTTTGTTACAGTTATATATGTAGCATAGTTATTTCGCTTATACATAAGGGTAAACGGTATTGAAGGAGAATTGTAATAAAAATAGGCTCTAAGGGTGGGGAAAAGTCTGTGGACATGATTGTTTACATTTAAATAATGGATCGATGTTTTTAAATTGTCTGCTTGTATAGTTATGGCTAGGGCTAAAGATGAAAGTCATTTAGGCCGAAAAGGTAATTATATTTTTTGGCAAACATTTACACATATTATTACAATAGCAAGGAAATAGATTTGAACCAAGGATGATTTAAGTCCTGTGGAAATTGCTAGAAGATTGTGCACATTTTTTAGTTTCACTCCCCTAATGAAACTTTCTGAATGAAAAACAGAATTAACCACCAGGGACATAAAACGCCTAACTACAGTACTAGAGCTGCAAATTTGCATTTTTTTCCTAAACTGATAGTTGGACATTTTAACAATCAATAACTTATTATCAATTAGTTACTCTTTTCTAAGATTAAATGAGACCAAATGATGAAGCCCAAATTGTTTAAACAAACAGAATAAGGAAGAACAATAAGTGCGCCCTCTTGTGGTCCACAAGTTAATATATACATGAGCTACAGAGAAATATTGTGCAAAATATTATGAGACATTGTCAGTAAAACATTTTGAAAAATTAACAATCAGTGAAGTTCTTAAAAACAATAAATTGACTAATTAATAATCAACGCACTAAATATGTTTTTTATGATTTTTTTCTACCCTTAATGTGATATATTTTTTTTGTACCCTTAACGTGATATATTTTTTTGTACCCTTAATGTGATATATATTTTTTTGTACCCTTAATGTGATATATATATTTTTTGTACCCTTAACGTGATATATTTTTTTGTACCCTTAATGTGATATATATTTTTTTCTACCCTTAATGTGATATATATTTTTTCTACCCTTAATGTAATATTTTTTTTGTACCCTTAATGTGATATTTTTTGTACCCTTAATGTGATATACCAAACTTCAAGTGTAAAAAATTTTATGTTACTTTGATATAGATGTGTATACTTTTTACAAAAACAAAAACAAAAAAACCTAACGCAAGACAATACATACTCGTGAATCTGTCCAGCGTAGCACTCCATCTCCTTCATGGCCGTGCTCAGTTTGGTGAGCAGCTTGTGGTAAGCGTCGACAGTAAGCAGGTCATCCTCTCGCAGCAGGAAGCGCAGACCGTGTCCCTCTGTTCGGCCCAGACTGTGTCCCGATGGAGCAGCCATGCTGGTGATGCAGTGCTGCACGTGCACCATGGGGTTCAGCTTGCCTGAGATCACACACATTAGATTTCAAATGTATTCTTAAATTGTATAATTGTTTATTACACATGCATATAATCAAATTAGATGATGTCAATAATTAGTTTGAGCCTATCTGGCTGAAGAGTTGTGCTAATTAGAATCAGCTGGTTTAGTTAAAGAATGGAACAAATATGTGGCAGGACTTTTACTTCCTGAACTAAAACTAGGGAATTCTCAAGTGATTTAAAACTTCGGTGGCACATTTCCATACATAATATTTAGAGGGCAATCAAGCTGGCTTTGATTGAGTGGACGTTTTTTTGACTCTATGCCCAGCTGTATCCAGCTGTTTATGTAGAATATATTATTAAATATTGATTGTTACATAGACATTCATTGCATAAAATAACTAAATTTGTCTTATCTTGATTGTCATTGCTAAAAAAAAAAAAGAGAGAGAATGCCATCAAAACATTGAATTTCATGTTTTGCCCTTCACTGTAATTCCCAAAAACAAGTGTATCCTGTCTCACCCTGCTCTGCAGCGTGGTTCCCTTTCTCCTGCATGGAATTCTTCCTGTTGTCCAACTGCACACCAAAAGCGCTTCCCAGAGACGTTGTGGTCTTGGGGTAGGATACCTCCATCACGTTAATGTGGCAATTAGTTGGGCAGAAATCGCTACTGTGGAGAGGCGACACCTTGGTCTTGGCTTGCTTGAACGTAGGCCAGGCTCTGTTTTTTAGTACTCGTGAAAACTGAGAGCAAAAAATTGGGTTAGTGTTAATATTTTCGGGGTCGACAAATACGTAAAGTATCCTGACCAGAATATTGTTTTTTTTTTTTTTATATTCATCATTTTCTGATAAAAAGAAAAAAAATTACAACCAGAAAAGAAAACAAAAAAGGACCGGAGTACCACCACCTGCTGCACTACACACATGGACTAAAGCATAATCTGGGTGATGGTTGAATAATGGTTGCTAGAGAAAAAAAAAAAAGTTTAGCATAGCGATATCATACACTTGTAAATAATAAAGTTATATTACCAAAGCTAGTAATATTTGCAGCGAGATTTGGTGATTTCATGCTTTTAAATATATCAAAAGGAAGTAAGGACCTGAATAATAAACAGTATTTTATGTTCAATGAGAAGACTAAACATCAGACCTCGTAGACAAAACATGGACCAAGGAGTTGATGCCGGGTGACCTAGTGGCTGTGTTGCTCATGCATTGAACTAGCTAATTAGCTCTACTGAGTTTGGCAGCACATTGGAGCTTTTGCTAGCTAATTTTGCGTAATCAGAACTTATAAGCTAGCAGCCGTTTTGCACTAATGGATTTATCTTTAACAATTATAAAACCTTTCAGCAATTGCTTCAGTGGTATTTGTGCTAATGTGAATTCGGAACACAGTGAAGGTAATGCTTTCTGTGCATGGCTCATCCATCACCAGCACTCCAGCTGGTGGCTACACACTCGTTTACCTGCTACAACATAATAGATAATCAACTCGGCGCCAAAACAACGCCTTCAAACAAACACCACACAAATACAATTCAGGGATTAATCAGCGCAGACATTTTCTGCACCTACGCCATTCATTTTCCATCTTTCCATTAGAGTTGAGAAAATACGGAAAATAAAGTCACGGTTGCTTAAGCCGCATTTAATCATCAGGTTGTAGATGAGAATTTTATCTCAACACATCCCTGTCTCGCCTGGCGTTTCCTTCATTTCTGTGATTACTCGTCAACACAAGACTGGAACTGGAATAAGCTCGGTTTGAGGAAATGACTCGCAGATGAGCTGCATATTTTGCAAATTCTGAGATCCGTGTAAACAAAACCAGATCCAAAATGCACTAGAAACATCACTTTGAACTTTATGAATAGCAACGCCGTAGGGCTCGTGTGGCGGCGCACGTGGCGTTGTCGTGTGGGACCGTAACCTGTTTCTAGTGGAGCTCGATCGCGATCGTACTACAGATTACTTAACCTAATCGGAAAGAAAAAAAAATACTTAGAAGACTGTACTGAATAATAAGTGCACACAAATAAACACAACTGACACAACTCTTGGAATCAATCCTAGACACTCCTTATATGGTCACAGTTTCAGATCAGTTCATTTCTTTTCCTTATATGGTCTTATTGTTTATTATCATTTGGAATCATTTTCAATTTAATGTAGCCTTGATAGAACAATGTTGAATACATTTCTTATGCATCCAATTTATGTGTCTAATTATAAATATGGCAAAGTTTTGGGAGCAGTTTCTAGTAACAGTCAGAGGTAAAAAATGTTCTCATTTGCATACATGAATGTGATTGGCTCCTACATTTTATGATGCAATAACTCTTGCCTGTATACAGTATTAGACTGGAAGAGTTATTGCATTATAAAACTTTAAATGTAATTTCCCTTTGTTGTCCAGTTCTGTGAAAGCTTCTGTCCAGCTGATTTGTAGAATATAATACTGAATATTGATTGTTGCCTAGGCATTCATTGCATAAAATAAGAAATCATATATTCCTCTAACCATTAAAAAATGTACTTGACCTTTAATTGACTCTGAATCCTCCTGCCATAGGTGTGTGTGTGTGTGTGTGTGTGTGTGTGTGTGTGTGTGTGTGTGTGTGTGTGTGTGTGTGTGTGTGTGTGTGTGTGTGTAGAAAGGAGTCTTAATAACCGATACAGGAAACAGACTAGCCATTTAAAATTAACTTTTTTTTTTTTTGGTGTCTGATTCATTCTTTTATCTTTTTTTTTTTCTATTTCCTGATATTCTCCTCAGGTCAAAACAGTGTGACGTTTCTATTACAATTTTATAGGCAGCAGATGAACCACGGCCCTGACACTTACTTTCCTGCTTCATCAAATGGCCTTTGCAAAAAGGGGGCCTCCCAGAATGTTCCCGAAGGGAAATGATGTAAAGTGACAGGACATTAGGTCTTTACTTACAACAAGTCAATGGATTGCAGAAAAAAGAAAGGTAAAGAATCCAGTCCAACACATACCATCTTCTGAAATACAAACAGCTGGGAAAAATCTGGGCTTTTTTCATGAAATGCTTTTCGCTTTAACCTGAGAGAATCAGCATCTGCTGGGGTTCAGGAACAGCACAGGCAGGTTAGTGCGTGATGGGAGCATGGTGTAGTGAACACTAGCTGACATGACTTTTGTCATCAATCATCAATCGTTTGATTCCCGATATGGTCACGGCTTCAGATTTTTTTTTTAATTATCATTTGGAATATGTTCCACTTTAATGTAGCCTTAATGAAACATTGTTGTTTAAAAAAATATATGTATCTAATTTATGTGTCTAATTATGTATACGGCAAACAGTTTTTATAAAATATACCATAAATGTTAAATTTTTGCAACATGAAAAAAAAAAACAGTATGTTCCAAATTGTATTCCTTACTTATTTCTGTTTTATACAAATGTAAGTACATTTAATTTTTTACTGTACTAACATACAGTTTTGACATATGCGTACTTTAATTAAACAGGTTTATTAGTGGATACTTTTTACTTTTACGCCACTAAATCCTACAAGAAATATCTGTACTTTCTACGTCACTACATTTGCAAAATGCAAATCAATCTATGGCTCAATCATGTAGCCTGAGTTTAATGTTGGAAGTTTTTTATTTTATTATTTGACATTTGTACTGAATCCGAATTAGTTTATCATGCATTTTCAAGGGACAAAAAAAATCTAGAGAATCTTATTTATAGCTACGTCTTGATGTACAAGTCTCATGTATATATGATGTAGATTAAATGGAGGAAATAGGAACACATTTTTTACTGCACCAGGCTACAAAATGCCTACAACCTAAACTAAAAAGTGGTTGTTTATGTACAGTAACAACCTCATTTCCCCTCTCATCTGTTCCAAGTATTCGGCATCACCAGTACACTAATCACCGGCCTGATCATTTGTCATCATCTGCACCTGTTTCTCACTGGTTCATGCCGTAAATTGGATTTTTTTTTTAAATTATTATTTATGCTGAATGATTAATAGGTCAGTGTGTGGATGAACAAACAAAAAACTAGAAAGTCTCCTCCTTTAGAAGCAAAATATGAAGAAATGAGCGGGGCTCAAGACCTTTGTACAGTTTTGTATGAATAATTCATGCATGAAAGAGTTAAAGGCAATGATCAATCTTGTCTGTATGAGTATGTGGATAGAACTCTCTACCTTCCTGTAGTTGGTGATTCGGCGGTTAATGTGCTCAAGTCTCTCGGCACACATTGAACTGAACCCAAGCTGAAGTTCTTCTGGGACAATCTCCGTGCTAGAGTTAATCCGGCTGCACGTCTGCACCAGCTGCTCGTCATTCCGAGCCAAGGCCTCCAAGATCTGAAGAGGAAGAGAGAGAGAGAGAGAGAGAGAGAGAGAGAGAGAGAGAGAGAGAGAGAACGGTCAGAGAACAAAGACATCTATAATGTGAACTCATACAGTTTATATACATACACGCACACATCAGGAAATATTTGTTTTTTTGTTTTTTTTTTTCAGGCAAATGTAGGCAAAAAGGCAACGAAGGCCAAGGAATATATTTTCTTACTGTCATCATTTCCTTAGCATTTTATAAGTCAACTCAGCACAAATTTATTATAACAGTATAAGATGAAAAACAGAAAGCCACCACAAAGGAGCAAAGGTGTTACTGAACAACATTACTCAGCACCTCTGGGAAAACTGGCTCTGGCTCTCATGTTCCCAACTTGTTAAATACTCTCTACATATGCACTTTCTGTTTTCGATATACTTGAATTCATTTTATTTTATTTTATTTATAAGGATTTCTAGTGGTTAAGCGACAAATGAAATGAACATCGTGTAACTGGTCAGATTTGGTGTCTCATATTTGCCTCAAGCTACGAATTTACTACCAGTTTAGTATCGTGCAAAACCGTTTAATGCAAAAAATAAAAAATAAAAATGATGTATCAGAGCTTAAAACAAAAGTAGCTTTTTTAATCATGCTGCACAAACATCAGACCATTATGACTTACTGAACTTTTTGTGTACAGTGCTGTGAAAAAAAAAGTATTTTTCGACATTTGCTACATTTGATTGAATGACATTTGCTGTTGTTGATGCCTACGGAGGCACGACCAGTTATTAGGTTCAGGGGGCGATTACTATTTTTTTCACATAAGGCCAAGGAAGGTTTAGAAAGCTTTGAATTTCTTTAGATTGTGTTGCTTTTTTAGATCTTTTCACATGCTTTACTTTGTCAGACAGGTCCTATTTAAATGACTTCTTGATTCCACACGTCTGGCAGTAATCAGGCCTGGGTGTGGCAAGGAGAATTTAAGTCAGCTTTCCAAAAATCACAGCTCGTTCATGATGTAGGGCAATTACTTTTTACACACATGTTTGGACAGATTTTTTCTTTGAATAAATGAAATCATCATTTAAAAGGTGCATTTTGTATTTATATAATATAAAAAATTTGCTTGATGATCTCAATCATTTAAATGTGATACAGTAAATATGCAAAAAATAAATAAATAAATAAATAAATAAATAAACAACAAATATATATATATATATATTTTTTTCACAACACTGTAAAAGTGATAGGTAATATAATAATATGTACACTATGTGGTATAGCTGTATTGACTTTACTTGCTGTATAAATGTATTTATTTTGCACTGATTTCCATTTGTACTTGAACTAATACAAAAAAAAACTTTGAGACTTTTGAGATTTTAAGAAAATATAGTCATAAACATTGGACGAATGCAGGAATGAAGCCAAGTAAAGGCTTGGCCATGGAAAGGATTTCATAGTTTACGGTGTCACTCTTTTATTTGGATACAGTCGTGACTTGGCCTCCACCCTTTTAAGCCTTGGTCTTGATTTGATTTACACTAGTCCTGGTCTTGCATTTGTCCTGGATTTAATTTGGTTTGACTACAGCCCTAGCTCATGGTTTCAGTTTCATTAGTGGTTACATACAGTATTTAATACAGATTCATTCTGCTGAAGGCTTTCTTATACACTACTTGTGCCAACATCAAGCATGATGATAACTTGGATAACTTGTTTGCTCAGTCGGCCTGAATATGACATTTTAACATTCCTGACGTTTTTGTCCTCCAGGATTCTCAGGATACCAATGTCACACTGACCAAAAACAAGCCATATCGTCATTCTTTTGGGAAACATTCAGACACCGACAGCAAGAACTGTCAACTGTCTCTGTCCCCCCCCCCCCCCCCCCCTCCCCACCACCACCAAAAAAATCCTAAATCGTTGAGTTGATTCCATTTGATTCAGTTGATAAATCTTTAAACAACCTTCTGCTTTTTTTTCATGTACACACAATCACAAAGACTACAACACTGCACACAGCATAAACAAATAGCCTAATTAATGTTTCATGGATGCCTCTTGGTGTTTAGTCACGTTCGCTGTCGTGTGTGTTTTCCCCAGTTTGAATCCTGGAAAACACTCCCAATTCAAGCAGACACTTCAGCTCGCTTCCTGCCTTCCAAAAAAACATCTGCCAAAACCCCTGCGTCGTTATTAAAGAATGCACTTGTATGATTTCCCACACCTGTCTGCGACTTTGTGAAGCCAAGGACAATTTCCAAAACCGAGTCCAAAAACGGAGAACTGCCAAGAAATTGACTAGAAGCAGCAGCGATGATGATACATATACAGACATAAAGCAGAATCCTAAATGAGTCGACATCACGAGAGTGGTAATAACAGATACTGTTGGTGTCTAAACAGCATATTTGTCAAAAAAAGTTTAAACACACATGCGAATGGGATATGCAGATACATTTGTATTTAATTTTTATCCCTTAACGAGGTTGGTTCTTTACATGTATTCTTATAAAAACATCCCTGATAGCTGTAACAGAAATACAGAAAACATAATATGTTAAAAATGTGAAGTGCATATTGAAATGCATACAATATAAGGTATTAAGCAATTGGTCAAAAATCACCAAACAATGATACTGAGCAACGTGGTAGCTAATTTTTCCAAAATTCCAAATTTTCCAAACTTTCCTGGAATGCAAAAAGAAGGGAGGTTAAAATCCCAATCTGGCAACTCTACCAGCTAATCACGTGATGTTTCCTTTCTTGTGATGTTCGCTGTAATCATGTATTTAAAAAAGTCCACAATGTCCTCGTACCATACGGACGCAGTGAGCTCTCCATACCTTCGCAGTGAGGCTGAAGAACCCTTTCGGCTCCACCATCTTCTCCAGCACATGGCACTTGATCCCGGCCGTGCTGTCGTACTCGTAAGCCACGCCGTACTCCAGGTGCACGTTATCCACCGTCAGACTTACATGATCCTTCTTTCCGTCTATCAAAGCGATGGTATTGAACTTGTCCATGACCTCTGCGGATCGCACACATACACACCATCAGCAAGGTCAAATGCTGGTTTTAGGTTCAAGGACAAATACTTTAAAGGTATAACACTATTTCGAGAGTTACTGTATGCGATATAGGGCACTTCATGAAGTGCTATTTAGAGAAAATGATCAACCCTATCACTGATTGTATTCCTGTAGTCACATGCCTCACTGCTTTTTATTCTTTACATATTGAAGATCTTTACCTCGAACAGCTTCTCAAACGAGTTACATAGTTAATGGGGGACATTTGTGCTAATGCACACACTAACAATTAAGCAATTAAAGATTTGTGCATACACGCTTCTGTTCAAAAGTTTGGAATCTATTAAGTCATTCAATGCAATTCGACTATTTGTTTCATTAAATTACACAGTCCTGTGTTATAGTTTCTCCATGAGATCCCCGAAAGCTTGTGTTATTTGTTAATGCTTCAGCTCAAATCCCGCTCTGATCATGCATATTGTCATACCTTAAACTCCCTCTGTTTCACTCCTCGCTCAAACGTGCCGCTTCAGTGTCTATGTAAATGAGCTACCGCTGAGCCACGCCCTACCAGCCTACAGTAGCTAAGCAGAGCTTCAGATTTGAAGCTCTGCTTAGCTACTGTATACGCTGTATAAGTACTGTATAAGCTATACGCTTCTGTTCAAAAGTTTGGAATCTATTAAGTCATTCAATGCTATTCGACTATTTGTTTCATTAAATTACACAGTCCTGTGTTATAGTTTCTCCATGAGATCCCCGAAAGCTTGTGTTATTTGTTAATGCTTCAGCTCAAATCCCGCTCTGATCATGCATATTGTCATACCTTAAACTCCCTCTGTTTCACTCCTCGCTCAAACGTGCCGCTTCAGTGTCTATGTAAATGAGCTACCGCTGAGCCACGCCCTACCAGCCTACAGTAGCTAAGCAGAGCTTCAGATTTGAAGCTCTGCTTAGCTACTGTATACGCTGTATAAGTACTGTATAAGCTATACGCTTCTGTTCAAAAGTTTGGAATCTATTAAGTCATTCAATGCTATTCGACTATTTGTTTCATTAAATTACACAGTCCTGTGTTATAGTTTCTCCATGAGATCCCCGAAAGCTTGTGTTATTTGTTAATGCTTCAGCTCAAATCCCGCTCTGATCATGCATATTGTCATACCTTAAACTCCCTCTGTTTCACTCCTCGCTCAAACGTGCCGCTTCAGTGTCTATGTAAATGAGCTACCGCTGAGCCACGCCCTACCAGCCTACAGTAGCTAAGCAGAGCTTCAGATTTGAAGCTCTGCTTAGCTACTGTATACGCTGTATAAGTACTGTATAAGCTATACGCTTCTGTTCAAAAGTTTGGAATCTATTAAGTCATTCAATGCTATTCGACTATTTGTTTCATTAAATTACACAGTCCTGTGTTATAGTTTCTCCATGAGATCCCCGAAAGCTTGTGTTATTTGTTAATGCTTCAGCTCAAATCCCGCTCTGATCATGCATATTGTCATACCTTAAACTCCCTCTGTTTCACTCCTCGCTCAAACGTGCCGCTTCAGTGTCTATGTAAATGAGCTACCGCTGAGCCACGCCCTACCAGCCTACAGTAGCTAAGCAGAGCTTCAGATTTGAGGTCACATTAGAGGGGGGGCGGAATCTAATTAGCTTGTTTAAATCCCAGCTAATAGAAGGGTGAAAACGCTGGAGAAATTTGTACTGTATAAAAAACAGAAAATGTTTTTAAAAAACAGCATTTCAGCATTTTAGAACCATCTGGTGCAGCACATCTGTGGATCAATGTATCTGATTCATAAATTACAACTCAAGCAAAAAATGAACAAAGAAATAAATAAATAAATAAATAAATAAATAAATAAGTTACTCATTAAACTGATGGACAGTCCAAATTCCTGGCCATATTTTGAATTTCAGAATCAATTCGTTTTCACTGAGGTGAATGATTGAAATGTTTTCCCCTCTAATGAGTAGCAGGTGTGACTACTGAGGAGAGATTCACTGCACCGCTAGACACAAGCAGACAGCTGCAGTGAACATCATGATGATGGAAATGGCACTGAGACAGTGTGTGTGTGTGTGTGTGTGTGTGTGTGTGTGTGTGTGTGTGTGTGTGTAATGCAGAATTCCATTTAATATCTGATACTCGCAGACAAAAATAAAACCTGATATTAGATTATTTTTTTAGTTCTGAAAAAATGTCCAGCTTAAAAATATGAAGTCACATTTCTCCCACATACTCCTATGAGTGTGTGTGTGTGTGTGTGTGTGTGTGTGTGTGTGTGTGTGTGTGTGTGTGTGTGTGTGTGTGTGTG
>JAAGKR010003010.1:40754-67932 GCA_011419295.1 Clarias macrocephalus
ATTCGACTATTTGTTTCATTAAATTACACAGTCCTGTGTTATAGTTTCTCCATGAGATCCCCGAAAGCTTGTGTTATTTGTTAATGCTTCAGCTCAAATCCCGCTCTGATCATGCATATTGTCATACCTTAAACTCCCTCTGTTTCACTCCTCGCTCAAACGTGCCGCTTCAGTGTCTATGTAAATGAGCTACCGCTGAGCCACGCCCTACCAGCCTACAGTAGCTAAGCAGAGCTTCAGATTTGAAGCTCTGCTTAGCTACTGTATACGCTGTATAAGTACTGTATAAGCTATACGCTTCTGTTCAAAAGTTTGGAATCTATTAAGTCATTCAATGCTATTCGACTATTTGTTTCATTAAATTACACAGTCCTGTGTTATAGTTTCTCCATGAGATCCCCGAAAGCTTGTGTTATTTGTTAATGCTTCAGCTCAAATCCCGCTCTGATCATGCATATTGTCATACCTTAAACTCCCTCTGTTTCACTCCTCGCTCAAACGTGCCGCTTCAGTGTCTATGTAAATGAGCTACCGCTGAGCCACGCCCTACCAGCCTACAGTAGCTAAGCAGAGCTTCAGATTTGAAGCTCTGCTTAGCTACTGTATACGCTGTATAAGTACTGTATAAGCTATACGCTTCTGTTCAAAAGTTTGGAATCTATTAAGTCATTCAATGCTATTCGACTATTTGTTTCATTAAATTACACAGTCCTGTGTTATAGTTTCTCCATGAGATCCCCGAAAGCTTGTGTTATTTGTTAATGCTTCAGCTCAAATCCCGCTCTGATCATGCATATTGTCATACCTTAAACTCCCTCTGTTTCACTCCTCGCTCAAACGTGCCGCTTCAGTGTCTATGTAAATGAGCTACCGCTGAGCCACGCCCTACCAGCCTACAGTAGCTAAGCAGAGCTTCAGATTTGAGGTCACATTAGAGGGGGGCGGAATCTAATTAGCTTGTTTAAATCCCAGCTAATAGAAGGGTGAAAACGCTGGAGAAATTTGTACTGTATAAAAAACAGAAAATGTTTTTAAAAAACAGCATTTCAGCATTTTAGAACCATCTGGTGCAGCACATCTGTGGATCAATGTATCTGATTCATAAATTACAACTCGAGCAAAAAACGAACAAATAAATAAATAAATAAATAAATAAATAAATAAATAAATAAATAAGTTACTCATTAAACTGATGGACAGTCCAAATTCCTGGCCATATTTTGAATTTCAGAATCAATTCGTTTTCACTGAGGTGAATGATTGAAATGTTTTCCCCTCTAATGAGTAGCAGGTGTGACTACTGAGGAGAGATTCACTGCACCGCTAGACACAAGCAGACAGCTGCAGTGAACATCATGATGATGGAAATGGCACTGAGACAGTGTGTGTGTGTGTGTGTGTGTGTGTGTGTGTGTGTGTGTGTGTGTGTGTGTGTGTGTGTGTGTGTGTGTGTCGGGGGGGCATTTGGAACTACCTTCCACTTTACACTCAAACACCTCCCCGTTCTCCTCAGCACCAGGTTTCTGGCTGGCCTTCTGATGGTCCTCTTGGGCACTCTCACTGCTGTTATACACCCACTTTATGGAGTCTTGCTGAAATAAGAAACAACCAGAACACAAATGTTTAGACTGGCATTAGGGGTCGGGTTCACTTGGCGAGCACGTTCTGTTCACGATCTGTTCATGTTCTGTCCAGAAACCTTAAACGACCACAAAATAAAATCACAGTACTGCTAAAACTTTTTTTTACATGATATTTTTTTTACTGCCATATGTTGCTTATTAGTTAAAACTGGGACATATTTATTGGTCTTTTTTGTAGAAATTGTAGTACATTATGCCTATACTTCCTAATGAAAAATTGCATTATGGGTATATTCTACAGTATGTACAGTATAAGAATTTCAGTGCCCAGCTGTTGTTGTTTTTTTTTCACTGTTATTAAATGTTTAATCACGTCTTACACCGTCCTCTGTAGAGTTTATAGTTGGAAGCTTATGGGTTTAATTCCCTAGACTATCCCACGCTTTTTGTCCCTCAAGCAAAGAACTTAACCCTCAGCTGCTTTGCTTAGTGCTTGGATTAGATTAAGACTGGTTGGGGGAAAGACTTTATCAGCAGAGTGATTCATTGCTAAACTGAACACAAAGTCCTGCTAATGAAATTTAAAGCTTTATGTGGTTTATCTCCAGCATGCCTTGCTGATCTTCTCAAGCAGTAAGGCTTTGGCTGGCAGCTCAGCCGGTAAAAGATGCTCTTGTATCGTCTCTTTGACTTAGAACAGAAAAAAAAAAAGGCACAACAGCTCGGTTTGTCTATGAAACAAGGTGGTTTCATGGTTTGTAATTATGTTCAGAATAAAAAAGTGAAATCTAATACTTAAAAGAAAGTCTTCAGCCCACCTTATTTATTCATATTAAATGAAATCAAAGGATCTAGACTCAATTAAAGAAACAAGATCACATGTTTTATTGCGACAGACTTGAAAACTGGTTGTTTGAGTAACAACCTCAGCAGCATCCTCATTTCCCCTCTTGTCTGTTCCAACCACTAAGCATTCAGCATCACCAGGTCACACTTTCTTAAGTTAGATATTTTCGTTATGCTTGAATGATTCCCAAGTCACGGTGTGGCTTTCCAAACAAAACACATTCCTCTGAAGCTGCTCAGGTAGAGGGACTGGACTGAAAATGAGAGCCAAAAGACTTCTTCAAGAAGCCTGGAGAAATATTCCTTAAGACAGAAATAAAAAATACGAGAGTCTGGCTCTTTGGAAGCATGAATGAAGAAGTGATGAGTGGCTGAAGACTTTTGCACAGTATTGTACATCATTCATGAGTGCTTAAATGGATTAACGATAATATAAGTTAACGATTAATAATGATCAAAAACTAAATAATTAATGAAAGGTAAATAATGATAAATGCATAATTGGACATAAACAATAGCTGATTTAATGTTTAAATTGATAAAAGCAAAAATTCAGAACTTTTCATTGATTAATGATTGAATGATGAAAGGAGGAATTGATAAACAGATTATCAATAAATGGTTTAATGACTGACAAATGATAAACTGATAAGAAATATGATTCATACTGTAAATGTGTGAATGGATGAACAATGAATGGCTAAATGATGAAAGTTTAATGAACTAAATAATAAATAGACGATTAATAAATAGTTAAATGGATGATTAAACAATGTTGAACTGGTGAATTAATTAACAGATCCCTAACACACATGGATGATTAGATTAATGAATAACTTAACGATTAATAAATTGGTAAATGATTAATTGATGTTTAGTGAATGGATGAATTGATGAATCGTTAATTAGATGACCAATAAAAAGGTAATTGATGAATGTCAGCTGTATTAAGAGATTTATTAATGAATAATAAATGGTTAAAAAGATGAATAGTGAATGGGTGAATGGATGATTAATGAATGGGTGATTGAGGATTGATGAATGCATGCATGGACAAAAGGATCATTAGTAAATAGATGATTGACGCATGGATAATCAATGTATGGTTATATAATTTTATTAATGCTGTTGTTTTATTAATAACAATATCATTGGTAGGAACATGACACCCTGGTGCACTTTTTAAATAAAGGCTGATAAGAGTGAGACGTGGCCGTACCTGCGTGGGTCTGCGGTATTTCCTGCAGGCTGTGACATGGGCGATCACACTGGCGTGACTCTCTTTGCTTACATTAATTCCATTGACCTTGATAATGCACTGACCCGGGTGTAGACCTGCCACAGCCGCCACTGTGCCTGCACATCAAACCAAATAGATAATCACCAATACGAGAGAGACAGAGTGTGTGTGGGGTGTGTGTGTGTGTGTGTGTGTGTGTGTGTGTGTGTGTGTGTGTGTGTGTGTGTGTGTGTGTAAGAGAGATAGAGACTGAAAGATGGGACTGTGGCCATTGGAAAGCGTTCTTTACTAACATGTTTACGAGAGCAGTCGTTCGTCTGGCTACAAACAGCATGAATCAGGCTCCAAACTGTCTCTATTTGGGTCGGCGTTTTGTAAACTGAATGGCAGGTACCATGACGAACAGCATATAAACAAGCCAAGCTCAGGATCCAGCTAACATAAACACCCTGGACTTTCTGTCCAGATAAACTTCAAGCGGAGGTAATAACTATGCAAGGATTTATAGAGTTTAGGTTCTGTAAGAAATAAATAAATAAATAAATAAATGAAATAAATGAAATAAAAATTCATGACATGGCCCAACATTGTGAGCAAGTTAATACTAGAGCAAATATTTCCGTTTTATTTCAAGATCGTTTACGCATACTTGATCTTAGCATATGGGAATATCTTCTGAAAAAAAAATCACTGAAAAATTCTGAGATTTAATAGGATGGAAAACACTGTACTAAATAATGCACGTTAATTACAGCTTGTAATTAATTCAGGTGTTTCAATCAGGACCCTTATCCCCAGTGAAGGGCAAGCTTAATGCTTACTAAGACATCTTGGACAATGCTATGCTTCCAATTTTGTGGTAACAGCTTTGCTGAAGGGCTTTTTCTTTTCCGACATGACTGTGCCCCAGTGCACAAAGCGAGGACTATTAAGACACGGTTTGTTGAGATCAAGATCCGTGACCTTGACCCCATCAAGCACCTTTGGGATGAACTGGAAAGGAGATTGCGAGCAAGGACTCCTCGTCCAACATCAGTGCCTGAGCTCATAAGCATAAATGCTCTACAGAATGAATGGGTACGAATTCCCACAGAGACACTCAAAAATCATGTGACAAGAAGAGTGGAGTGTTTTAGCTGAAAAGGGGGGAAAAACTGCATATCCAAGTACTCATACAGTGCGTATTTGGATACAATATCAATGCAGATTTGGCCAAATACTTATGTCCATATAGTGTATCAGGGTTCTAGCTGTATCTGGATTTGTTGGTTTATTATAACTGTTGATTTTGTACAGAATTGAGAAAATCCATGTTAAAATGTCACGTGGTACTGTACATTTGTCACTTGCTACTTTTGCTGAAATCGCAGCCCCATGTCACATACTGTAGACTTGAATATTAATAGTCGCCTGTTGCTTTTTCATTTGCAGTGTGAACATAGGTTTAGTCTGAAATTACACCTGGAGTTCAGACACTACGCTCATTCATGAAAAAGCTTTTACTGAAACCGCAAGGGAGGGCTAAACAGCTCAGTTCTGTGTGCGTGTGTGTGTGTGTGTGTGTGTCATGGGAGGGGTTGGTTGTGAGTCAGTGTGTATGAGTGAGTGAGTGCGTGAGACACTACTTCTCTCCGACTATCACACCCTGTCATAACACAATCTTCTGTCCTCCAGTGCAGGCAAAAACACAACACCTCCTCAGCCAGAAATTGGCTCGGACCTCCATCTTTGAGCCTCATCCTCTTAGTTTTGGCTAGACGTTTGAATTTTTTTTTTTTTTTGTTACTTTTCTTCGTTCCGTTCTGTCTGTCTCTCCTCTCCCCACATCTCAAGTGGTCCTCTCATCTCTTGCTCTCATTTCCTCTGTCTCATGCTGTCGCGATTTCTGAAATGAAGCTATTCCGCTGAGTGGGATAGGTTTTTTATTATTATTTCCGCTGAGTTTTTTTTTTTCGCCCCATCTGTTTCTAACTTTAGAAAAGTCCAGTAGACACATTTGTACCCCATCAATCCATGCAAATATAATACTCTTAAACCTAGCTTATTTTACTTAGCATTTGTGAGCTAGTAAATATTAAAAACACATATAGATACAGGGTTAGCTGATTTCGGCTAGCTACTGTAGCATACTCTGTGAATGAAAATCCTGTCCGATTAGCTCATGACACTTTTGTAGCTAGCATCCGTCATAAGAATTACTTTATGGTATTATAATCATGTATTATAATACTGTAGGGTCATACTACTGTAGCTAGCTAGCGATAATTAGTAACAAGATGAATTCTAATACTCAAATCTTCTCAGTTTAGCTGGTTTGTTGTAGCTGATTCGAATTATTATTCAAAGTAATAAACACAAATAAATATGACTTAAGATACTGCATGTCTTTTTTTTAAGTTATGAGGTAGGTTTGTGTTAGCTAGCATGTTAGCTAACATTTATGAATGAATGTGACTTAAAATTCCTCTCAGAAACAACAAGAAATTACCCCAGGAATCAGAATAATCCATGTTAGCTAATCAAATTTAGCCTCAGTTAAGTATCTAGAAATCGTTAGTCAAAATGACAAATATTTACAATTATGTTTTATCTTCTCAGAAATCTTGTCAGGTTGGCTTTGGTTTGCTAGCAGGTTAGCATTGATTTCCAGTCACTGAACTTACAGAACAAACAAAACCTAAAATAAATCAATAAATTATAACTTGCCGATAGAATCCAGTATAACCCCAGAGTAAAGACATTGCTTTTGCTCCTGTAGCACTTAGAAGATCATCAAACATGAGAATTAAGAAGCAGTTACATCTGACATGGACATGATTCCAAATAATTCCCTTGAGAAAATCATATGGATTCAAATATTTATAATTATAATTCAAACATTTGAACACTTGCTAGCTAGTTGATTAATAAAATATGTGCAAATAAATACAGTATGCACATATACAGTAGACGATAATTACATCCTATATCAGGACTTTCAAAGATTTCCATATATGGACTCAAAGACAAGCCTATATTCCCATCTATGTCCTTTGAGGCATGTCCATGCAAATACGCTCTTATATCCAAATAAGGCTGAAAGTGAGAGTAAAATGTGTGTGTGTGTGTGTGTGCGTGTGTGTGTGTGTGTGTGTGTGTGTGTGTGTGTACATGTGTGTTATAAGTTTAGTGGTCTGGCTGCAGCTCAGTCTCTTACCTTCCTACACATCCAGCTGTGCTGCAGCTGTACCGCTCTCAGACAGAGAGGAGCAGCTTCCTGTGTCACACCCTTTCCTCCTATCTCTCCCTCCATATGTCTCACAGTTAGATGGCTAACTTTAGAGTCTATATGTATATATCACTTTCTCTTGTAATATCTCTCTTTCCCTTATATACGTACCACACTTTGACTCTTTATATCTCACTCTCTCCTATATCCTTATATCTCTCTTTCCCTATATATTACACTTACCCTTTATTTCAGTCTCTTTTTCTTTATATTTATTTCTCTGTATCATTATAGATAGATAGATAGATAGATAGATAGATAACTCTCACATTATACTCACATTTTACTCATTTTATATATAATTCCCTCTCCGTATATCTTACTCTCTCCACTTGCATTTGTGTTTCCTCACCTCTTCCAACGGCATGCACAACAGATGGGCCGAAGCCACGGATCTGAAAGCCCAGCCCATCCGCCGAATCCGGGATCTTCACAGTTCTAAATACACAACCACAAATGAACCATAGCAAGATGACATGTGTGAACAACAAATATTTAGTTTAAACCGTTTAATAAACTATTCATTGTAATGACCTATTAATTAATGAAGACATATAAAGTGAAATCTAATAGAGGACGTTTACTGGGGAGAAATTAGTATTGTCATGTTTTTTATTAAGCCTGAGCTAATTAACTGTCAGATATTATAGTTCTCTGGGACTTTAAATCCCAATACTGTACATTTTACATCAATAACAATATGCACACACACACACACACACACACACACACACACACACACACACACACACACACAGAATTGAAGCCAGCCAACTTTCACTCACTCTGCTTCTTTCTAGTCATATGGAAAACACGATGCTTATATTTCATCAGCAGGTGAAAAATGATCTATGAGCTGCTGTACTGAATAAATGATGACACATTTCAACCTGGACAGACTTTGCTGTTTTTTTTGTTTGTTTTTTTTTTACGTACTCTCGAGGTTTGGTGCTGACCAGCACGCGAAGAGGCCCCTTGCTGCTGAAACACTGCTTGAGAAAAGCTTCTACTTCATGGAACGGTCTTAAGAACACCAAATCTCCATTAATAGCAAAGACCTTCTTCCCCACCTCCATCCCAGCCATCTGCACACATACAGTAAATAAAATAAAGAAATATTTTTAAACCTCACCACACACTGATATATTTCCGATACGACTATGCTACGACTTACCTGGTTGTAAATCATTTTTACTCTTATTATTTGTATTCTTATTTTATCATTTCTGACATTTTTTTTTTTCTTATCGCAATACTTTTGAACCTGGCTTGAAACCCCAGATCCTGATTCTTCTTAATGAGCTACTGCATGCATTCATTATTCTTCCTTTACAGCAATATCCTGTAACATGACCCATCATGACCTTTCTGAGCTCTGGGATATATCATTTTAAAACAAATCAGATTTGTAGAGATGTCTTCCCTGAAACCGTCGTAGAAACCTTTTCCTCTGGTCTGGTCTGCAGAGTGCATACCAAAAGCAAACATCTCATCTAAGATCCTGCCATTTTTTCCCCCAAAAACCCACATTTACAGATATAGCTCCAAATCTTTCATCACAGTACGGCACTTCCTCTGCTCTTAGTAATTTCAAAGAATGAAACACCCACACGTCGCTTGTACTATTGTATACCCTTCTCCATCGCTCACCCACTGCACGTCTCACCGTTTTCCTGAAAAATCGCATGCTTCCCTTCTGTGCCGATTCAGCATTCTATAAAACGGAAAGCTGGCCTTTCCCTTCCCTTGTTCTCTCTCTGTTTCCTGTCGAGGGCTCATGCATCATCTTGCGTGTGAGTCAGATGCAGAGCGTTATTTTTTTTTTTCGTTTACGCGATGGCCCTTTATCTATACGAGTGCAGAACTGAAGCCAATTTAACGACCCCCATATTGGAATCATGAATTGCGACTCCACATCCTCACACACACACATGGCATCACTTCAGCTCTGGACAGCATCAGCACACCATCCCCCATTAGGACCGATCAAGTTCCCGCAAACCTCAGATAGCGGAGTCTTATTTAATAGAGCCAAGATTCAAAAACACTAAAAAAGCGAAAGTGCCTAAGAGCGTTTAAAGCTTTTATATTTTTGTCTGACCACAAGAGTCAAACATCAAACCTCCTTATAATACAGAAAGGATTCAATCTGAAAAGCAAGTCTCATCACAGCCTGATCACAGCCTCGGGTTCTGATTAAGGGGTTTACTTATGAATTTAAATTTCAGCTGCTCTCTCAAAACTCACCATATAGAGGTTGTATAATCACGATTTTGATTCATAATACTCTAATACTCTACTCTAATAGCGGTAGTACTCTGAATCTGCTCATCTGGTTACAATTGCATAAAAAATCACTTAAAAACATACTGTATGCTCTGTGTTCAAACCCATGGATAGGCTCACAAACTATTCAACAATTTTACTCAACCTATGATTAAATTCTGCCTTTGGAAAGATTAGCTAGCACACCTATTTTCGAAGAATAAAATAAGCATTGTATTTTTTACTCTGAATATAAGAACAGGTAAGGAGTAAGATTATAGTTTGGCTTAAATCAGCTACGTTTCCTTCTAGGCTAGCTACGTACACTGCGAGGGAAGTATAGCTAGCTGTTTCACAAAAATTATGGTTTGAGTTAGTCTGATTATATACAAAAGTACAAACCTACAAAGTTAAACTTAAACATTGGAAGCTTTTGATACAATTAAGTCATACAAATTATCAAAACATTTTCTTCAAATACAATCTCAAAGTTATACAACAAATGAACAATAAATTTACTTTTTTTTTTTTTATACTTTAGCTAAGATTCCGATATGGTCATACATTTAACAACAATTTGCATGATTAAATTAGACAAAAAATCATGCTACTGTAGCTCTTCATTTGCCGGTGTTCTGTAAATTTGTCCTACGCATCAATATGTACTACTCAAGCTCAGGTTGAGAATTATCTTTATTATTATCTAGTTTTTTTTTTTTTTTATCTTTTTTGTTATAAAAAATTTTGTTTTGTTTTATTCTACATTTTATTTGATTTGCAAGGTTAATTTAACTTGTGGCATGGCAGGGTATGGTAAATCAGCATGTCAGAAAGTGCTACCTGGGCTAAAATTACAGGGATTATGTTCTTATAATGTTAAAAAACAACCTGTTACAAAGTGCTACTAGTATGTCAGAAAAAGCTACCTGCGGAAAAACCATAATATTTTTTGCAGTGCTACTACTGGTCAAAATTTTAGGTTGGATATATTGATAAAATAGCGAAGACTGGTATAAATATAGTTTAATACAGTTTAAATGTAAGGTTTGGTTTGCTAGCTATACAGTATACAGTATATGTTTTCGCATGTATTACTGTTTTTGCTCTATGCTCAACAAAAGAAAAAAAAGTATTTTTGATTCCTTTCTTAACTAATCTAGCTAACATGAGTAAACATGCAGCAGATGATGATGTGAAAGGTGTCCGGGGTGTGACACTGAAACATCTTGAAAGAAAAGCTTCTAGAAATAAATTCCATCATTAAAAAGTCCAGATTCAGATAACAGATAACAAAGAGGAGAATTTGCCCACTTACTTCTGCATGAGAGCCTTTTTGCACCGACTTGATAATTGGAACTCTGTTACGATCCTCAAGGGTGAAGCCATATCCTCCATCGCTAGGCCTTATCTACAGGGTACAGTACATAGAGTTTAGTAAACATTACAGACCCTAGCGCTATGTTGAAACGGCACAACACGGACACACACATGAGCTGAAAGCTCTTACAAAAGTACTCAAGATGAGTTAGAAATAAAACTAATCTCTGGATAAAAAACAGCTTTGATATGTATCTTCTGTATGGGAGTTGTGATTGTGTGCTTCTAAACCTTGCAGCGTATTAGCGACAAGGGGCGTTCAAGTCAAACCAGGACTTGAACGTGACAGGACAGGATCTGATTGACATTTACCGGAGATGTCCGGCACAGTACGGTGATTACACTCGGCAACTTGGTGGCGCTGATGTTTGAACCTTGGAACTTCACATCAGTAGTCAACCCTTAACCACCAAACTACCTCTGACCCCCACTACCACTGAGCTCTTGAGTCACTTTGTTTCATGTTTCATCAAAATTCTGTCCTGAGCGCCGGTCATTCTACAGCCTACCTCTGCTATAGAGCACGTGTATCTTTAAGCAACAAAAGATGGGAGCAACGAAGCCGACATTTATAATTAACGAGCTTCATCCCAAGCTCAGAATGAAGGGACGCAGTGCTGTATGACTTGACAGAAGGGGCATAGCAGCACGCAATAAACCATCCCAGCTGTGAGAAATTACAGCCGTGCGTCACTCACCAACAGAGACTTAGCGATGACATTTTCGACTATTTTCAGGTCGTGCTTCATGGGCTTGTGTTTGGTGTTCGATCCCTCCATTTCTTCGTCGGCGAAGAAGCGGAACAAAAGGGGCTCGTCCTTGAACTCGCTCTTCTCCAGCACTGTGAATAAAGTGAGAATTAAACCGGGGGTCTGTATTTAGAGGGTAAGCGAGGAATAAAATACCATGTTGTGCCTTTATGAGAAAATCGATCCGACGGTGTGACCCAGATGTGAAGCCGAGTTATTTTCACCACCCCAGGTTTTTATCATTTTCATATATATCCTTTAAAGCAAGTCCAAAGTGCTTTATTCTACTTTTTTTTTAAACACTTTATAATTTATTAAGGAACCAAAAATCTAAATTACTTTAACTCATTTAGCCATATTTACAGGTTTTGCAACATCTGTGAGACAAGTCAGTTGTGGGCGTTAAAAAACTGAACCACACGCAGTTTCTGAGCGAGAGGCTCATATCATAATTTAGGCAAAGGAGCAAAAGTGCTGAAAGGCGTGGGTGAAAAGGAATGGTGGGGGTTCGACACTGCTGAGAAAACCCTGGGCGCTTTTTAAAGCCTATCTCCAGAGCAACATAACTTAAATTGTGATGTTTTTTTTTTTTTCATGTACAAAATCCCCCAGTGCGAAAAAAAAAATGGTTGCAATATTTTCCTCTTTATTTTCCCCCATTTAACAAGGTCAGCGGTAACATTTTAACAGCGTATAAACAAGTGTAATAACTCATCGGCACGAACGCCTGCGATCAAATGTGCCAATCAGTGCAAACAGATCCATTGGGGTCATTATGATCCATATATTCTGTAATTTGTCACTTATTTGTGGCCAGTTGGGCTCAGATCTGTCCAAACCGTACTGACAGATGAAGTGTGAGTCACGCATGATGTGGAGTTTGGCACAGCGTGGCTCCAGTCTTAAAATATAAGGCTCGGATCCAGTAAACAAGAGGTCACTATGGCGACGCAGCATTCGCCAGAGCTCACGATCTCCTGGGCTAATTGGAAAAGATTAGCAATGATTGACTCTAATGTGAGGTTGTGTTCGGGTAGTACAAGTAATACAAGATCACTTGCGAACACAACAGAGCTTTTGTTCTCTGTGGCATGTGCACGTAGAAAGAGAAAGAGAGATGCCAGTCATACTGTACCATGATGCATGAATCCGTTGTCGCACAGCTCCACCCCCAAGATCAGCGCTTCTTCTCTTGTCCGACAGTCACCCTTGAGAGAGAGACAGAGAGAGAGAGTGGGAGAGGGAAATGACAGCTTTCATTGTCTGCCTAGCAGTGTCAAACCACCACACACACACTCACATCCTCTTCATGCTGCGCGCCAGTCAAGCACATTTACATCAAAAATGATTTGACTGAGAACTACTGACAAGGGCAAGCTCGGATTCTGGTGTCATCCAGTGACACGTCTTATTTAACTCTTTAACATCCTGACCAGGGGGAAAAAATGTCCTTATTTGTTTAATAGACCTCTGTGTATGCCTCTTCCAAACGGTTGAGATGTCACTTCATGGTAAAAGTACAATATCAATACATCATAAATACCATAGTAATAATGATGATACTGTAAATCACATAAAATGTAAACGTTTGTTTAATAATGCAACAGTACAAATATTTACTGCACTTTATTTACGTTGATATCCTAAGAATCAATTTTTAAAAAGTGCACTATTTAAAGACATCAATCTTATAACTTAGTGCATTAATCTAGTATAGTTTTCTAGTATAGTGGTAAAAAATAGCTCGATCATATTACTGTAAGTTCCACCTATTTTTAAATATCATTCACTTCCTAAAAAAATGTTTTCTGTCTCTTTTTGGATGAATATTATGTGATATTACTTAAGGTATAATTAAAATATCTTAATAACTAATGTAGTTTGTAGTGCTTGTAGCTTCAAATGACCGAATAACAAGCTGCTAATGTACATCTTTTTTTCGATTGTTGATGGATCAGCATGTTAAATACACAACATTCAAACTTTGCTACACTGAACCATGACATGTCATATTTTTATATCTATTAATAGTTTGACCATCACTACCCCTCGTAGCTCATGGTGTGCTTCCCAGGGCAAATTTTACTGCTTTTGCTTTTATTGTAACATGTTTCCTTTTTGACTTTGTCTCCACTCCGAACTTTCCATTGACTTATTTTCGGATCGCCTTGCTCCGTTCTCAGTTCAGATCTTGCTTCGTTTGTCTGTTTTCCTGTATATATTTCTGAACTATACAGATTATTCTTCTCTTCTCTGTTTTTGTCTGTGATTGGACCCATACTACATGCCTGTAATAGGACGCTGATTTAAAGGAGCTCTATATAAAGAAGGGTTTACGCATATTAGAGGAAGGTCGCAAAACGCAGGGAAAAAAGCCTATTCCTACTCATGTTTTAAGTCGATCCCCTAACTAGGCTTATTTCCCATAATCAGACAAAGTCCTTGTCAGAAAACCTGAATAAAATTACAGCTTAAAGGAATACTGAGTTAACATGGTGTAATCTTTCATTAGTATGCTAACCGGCTAACTAGCTAGGATGTGATTGACAAAGTAGATTAATGTTTTAAAGTTTTGGAACATTTGCAAGGTTATTTATTTCCACTTACATTCACATTATAAGCCACATTGTTCAATTCAGATTTTTTTTTAAAATTCAGATCAGACTTAATTTAAGTGACTTTTATTTTTTATTTTTAATTCAGATCAGACTTAATTTAAGTGACTTTTATTCTGAAAAAAGAATAATCTGAAACGCCACGTATGCGCACATTGATACGTCTTTGCTCAAGCCAGCTGGGTTAAAACATCACATTTGTGCGGCCGCAAATATATGCTCGGGATATTGGTTTGGAGGACGGCTAGCAATGAGTCAGCCGTATTTGTATTAGCAGTTGTAGCAGCGTTTGCTAACCCTGCTACGAAATCCGTGCGCTGTCAGAGCTCTACGTATGATCAGAGACAAAAAGTCACATGAATTCCTATCTGACTGTTCTCGTTCAAGTCACATGACCGTGATTCAGATATAAATCTGATTTAGGACCATATATGAGACTCAAAAACACCAGATTTGTGCGTCCAGAAATCTTACGTAGGGCAAAATTTGAGTTTGTGAACGTTGCAATGTGAACGTTGCCTTAGGAAAAGGTTAGACAAGGCCAAAAAAAAAAACTGCTAAACGTCTGTAAAAGTTGCTCTGTTATTTAAATACACAGTGTAGTTCCAGTACCAATTCACCTATTCTCCTTTTGACTATTTTTATATAGTTTACATTTTGCCATTCTTCATTACCAGACAAAAAAAAAAAAAACCCTGTGGTCAATTGTGGTTGATTGTTCGGTCATATTTCAGTAGATATGCTTAAAAAGAAACATCCATTTGCAGTATCACTTTCTTTCTTTTGATCACTTCTTTCTAAATTTCCATTTTCCATACAAGCTAACGCGTTATAGACGCAATAGGAGTGCAGGCTTACCTGTGCTATGAGCCAGTCGATCAACTTGTTGGCCATCACTACAGATTTGTATGTTCTTAAATGATAATCTTTATCCCTGAACAAACATAGAAGAAAGAAAGAGTTACTCACAAGCATAAGGGAAGTTATTCTAACCTGACCCATGACCCCTAGCTCTGCGCTTTAACTTCTCGACAAGGCTGTCGAGAAAGCCGAACTTTCCGTTTACTGCTTTGTTCCCCCCTTGGCCTCATTACACTCACTTTTTTCCCCGACACTCAAATCATGAGTGGGGCCATTGTGACGCGTAGTTGTGTTACCAAAATCAACATTTTTAAAGATTTTTTTTTAAAGATCCCAATCAAAGGTTGGGAAAAAACAGTCTTATATGAATTGGAAGCAAATGAGTGACTAGAAGTCTTCCAGTTTCGTATTCACAGCATGATAACCTTGTTAAAAAAATAACATAGTTATGAGCTTTTACTTGGAGTCAAAGTTTTGACATGAAAGGAACAAGACCTTGTTGAGTTATGAAATATGATCAGGTCCAAAAAAAGTAAGAGCCAGGTAAGTAAGGTACTGTAGCTGTCCAATCATACACGGTATCATACAGCCAAAATCAACCGATCCCTTTCGAAAATTCAGAAACTGGTATTCGCCCGATTGTACGGTGTTATAAGGGCAACTTCGCTCAACCCCACATTGTTGAAAATAGAACATTTTCCAAAGCCGTAAAGTTGCTCTTGGCAGCTTAACTCATGATTTGCTTATCTTTGAGGACCCATTATTTAAAAGAAAAAAAAATGGGATCAAAAGGTAATAGACAGATGAACTGGTGCTAAGTTTTACAATCGCTCAGCCTGCTTAAGGTCAGTAGATCATGTGTGTGTGTGTGCGGTTTGAGAGGGGGGTGGAAGAAGCGTGGGAGCCTGGGAATTTACAATGAAATTGCGCTGAGAATTTCCCATGAAGCCAGGAATCTCCTGAGGTACACTCAATATACTAGACTTAAGGACTGGCTTTCGCCAAACCCCTAGTTTTTTTTTTACACTCAAACAAACCCAGACAACATGATGAAGGCAAAGACCAATATCCCCACTTTAGACTTACTTAGTACAAAGCAGTTTTCAGTTCCTTTCCATGCTACAATTTTCCCTCACAGCGTTCTGAGGCTCTCGGGAGTTTTTGGCACTCGCCTACTGCCATATATTTTAACCGCCATGACACATTCATCTTAGCCTCAACCCAAAGCTGTCACAACTGAAGGGAAGGCAGAGGCGCATCGGGCAGCCATATGCCTGGCGCGAACACAATGTAATCCACCGAAGCAGGAGGCACAAATAGGTCGCTCGAGCCCTTCGTCGCCCTTTCGGCCTGCGCAATAACAACGGCGACCATGTATCACTTCTGTCCTGAGCATCTTTCTTTGTCAGCACGGGTTCCGAATGGGGACTGATTTTCTCTCCAGCACTATAGGGAGCTGAAACAAGCCTCGATTTACGACTTAGTTTCTGTTTTTTTTTTTTTTGTTTGGGCCTGTGCCACCTCTGGTGCTCTACTTCCACCAGGAGTTTCTCACTAATTAGAATGCAATATCTGTATGAAAAAAAAACAGAAATGAGAAAGCACACCGACTCATACACTCAATATGTGAGAACAGAAGGCATAGCGATGTCTAACACATACTGTACACACAGCCTCTAGCGCATATGTCCCTGCAATCGCTCAATTAAGAATGCATACACAGGCTGCATACTCGCTGACACATGCAAACAAATGATAAAGTACAGTCTGTATAGGGAAAAAAAAAAAAACAGGAACAGAGGCACAATAAACAATGCAGGAAAACATAACGAAATGCAGAGTCTGTGGCCCAGAGTTACCTTCCTTAATCTTATATACAGTATGGAAGCATGGTGGTTTAGTGGTAAGCACTGTCGCCTGTCTCCTTCAGGGTCCCGCCAATGACATGGAGCTTGCATGTTCTCCTCATGCTTGGTGGGTTTCCTCCGGGTAATCCGGTTTCCTCCCATAGTCCAAAGACTGTGATTAGGCTAATTGGTGCTCCAAAATTGCCCATAGTGTGTGAATGTTGACCAAAGGTCCTACCACAGTTGTAAAATGGGAATAAATACAATGGTAATCACCGTTGGCCTCCACGGTCCCTACTTCGACTATAGAGGTTCCTGGATGGATGGATGGATGGATGGATGGATGGATATGGATGGATGGATGGATGGATGGATGGACGGACTCTTATATATACTTAGCTGCTAGTTTAAATGTATGTACTATGGTACATACAGTATAATAATGTACAATACTATTTCTGTGGCACATTGTAATTGTAAAACATTGCCAAGATATGCACCAAAGGACTTCTGTGAGTATCCTAGTAGTACTATGGTATGTATCACTGTACTGTACATTGGTGAATACCACGGTAGGTTGTGTGGCACTAGAGTGGGTACCATGGTGGTACTATGGCGTGCAGCACAATACTTTGGTGGGCATGGTTATATATTTGTACTATTAGATATGTTTCAGACTACACAATTGTATTTATTGTATTTATACATTATACATTGAGGTACGTGTTCTCTAGTACCATACTACGGTACATGTAGTATTGTACCAAAGTGTGAAGCATGTGTTCGTTCACTATTTCAGCAAATACGCACCATGGTACTGTTAAAAATACCTTGGTATTATATTTTGCACATGAAACCATCACAGACAGGGAGACTCACTTTATGTTAAGATGATCATAACTTTTGTTGTCGCCCATCCTTATTACATTAAGATATATCTCAAGGTTTTATATTTTTCCCTTGTACATACAGTTCCTATTTAATTTTCTATATATGTTATTCTTATTTTGTGCTATTATATTGTATTTGCACAATTTTATTCTTATTCTTTTGTTTAAATCTTGCTTGATTTAACCAGAATGACACGACTGGTTCGGCACACCGGTCAGATGATTGAAAAACACCATCAGCACGGTGTGCTTACCATCTGTCCCCAAACAGCCTAAATGTCTCAATGACCATTCAGCGAAGGCTCTGAAAAAGCATAGGGAGTAGGATTGTGTGTCTTGAATTGAGACTGTAAATCTCATGAAAACAGAACAAGCACATCTGCACACTTGTGCACTGTAAAGCAGGCAGATGGGCGGCCGATGCAAGTTGTCTTAGTAACCTTCAGTTTGGACCAGATCTTTAAAACAGGAGTTTAGCTTCTTCATGCGAGTAGAAAATGGACGGAAGATTTATATTACACTAATTTAACAAAAGTCAGGGCTGGCTAAAGTAAAACTCTAGGTAAATTATGTATACTGTACTATATACATGCACATGTGTGTGCATTATATTTGTATTATATTTGTATATTTATATATTATATTTGTATTGTAAATAATGTCATATATATCAGATGTTTACAGCAGACCTGTTGCACATGGGGGTGGAGCCTATGACGGGCAGAAAACGAGCAAACAAAAAAATTAAGCAAAAAATTTTTTTTTTTTTTATTAAATAGGAACTTTTTTTTTTAAGTAGCTGTTTCTAGCAGCTGTTTGTGGACAGAATTGGGGCGGAGCTTATTTCAAGCTTAGAAAAAAAATGCATTAAAATATTACAGTAGTAATGTTAGTGTATAAGCATTTTTTCACTGTACAAATTGAAGCTTTATAACAACAACACAACATACACAACATGAAAGCTAGGATGTCTGCTTAGGAAGTCACAAATAAAGGAAGTACTTGGAACTTCAGGTTCCCCACAGTGTCCTGACTCGGGATTTCGGGAGGAATAAGTAGCAACAGGATTTCAATTGCACCTGGCAGCTTTGAAACACACATGCAGGCAAACACACACACACACACAGGTAATTAGGTTGAGTTGAGGGAACAGGTCTCTTACCTGATCACCGGCGTGAAGAGACTGTGGAGCCGACAGAACAGCCTCACACCCTGAGGCGAGGGCAAGACATAGAGAGAGAGAGACAAAGAACTCTGGCTCATAAACAAGTGGGACCCTTTTGCACAAATGTAAAATACGAAATAGAGAGCGGAATCATGGGGCGTATCAGTAAATTTACCTTGGAGATGACATCGTGCATGTCACTGCGTCGATGGTACGTGCCGTCGTCGTAGCGGAAGCGATAGAGCAAAGGCTCGGGTTTGAACTGGTGCTTGTCTGTGACTGCAAAGAGAAGAAGAAGTGATAGTTCATTCATTTCATTAAAATATAGTATAGTAACATGTTGCACACCATATCGACCAAGAGCTTCTATTCTCAAGTTCAACTACACGCCAACAAGGCGAAAAATATATACATTCGTGAAGACATTTAACTGAGGTAAACGATCTATATTCCCAAAAAGTGGTCACAGAGTAGCCATTTTCCCCAAAATTAAACAACCAACTCCGGGGTGTGAAAAGGCTAAAATAAAATAAACAGTGTCTAAAGAGGTTTTAACCGTGAGGCAGAGCAGCTGGAAGATGAGCTCACAGCAAGAAGATGATGCACAAGTTGGGCGATAAAACGTAACGAAATGGACCTCAGACAAGTTCCAAATGATAACGCACACATTCAAATATTATGAAAAGAAATGACCCTACTTGGACATCTGTGAACATGCACACAGAGACGTGACGCTGAAATCGAACCCAGGACCTGGGGGTGCAAGGCAACAGTGCTAAGCTCTAAGTCACCGTGCCGCCTACTATACCATAATATACAGTACCATAGTAAACTGTTGTACATGGCAGAATACAATATCTTATAGGATGGGCAATTATAACCATATGAAATTGTAAGAACCCCAGGACTTGTATGAAGTCCCAGTTCTTTCACAGAAATATTACCGTGATCAATTTTACTCGCACTCCTTCGAGCGGTGTTTTATTAAGTACGAATAAACATGAACCCAGTCTCTGAGAATTTAAAACTGCCCTTGTTTCATATTAATGAAATGAGAAATAGTTTATACAATACAATACAAATCCGTGTGATTACTCACCATGGTGGATGATTCCGTTCTCTAGCAATGCCTGGCCCAGGTGAACACCTTCCTCCGGGTTATCGGTCTCTCCGATCTCCATTAACCAGGCCACAAACTCACTATGAATACACACACACACACACACACACACACACACACACACACACAAAGCTAATGAACAAATCCCAACAGCATCCCAGTGCCATTCATTAGGATGCATTCATGTGGTTTTTAAAACCTGATATTTATCACATCAAGGAGAAAATAAACCAGACCAATTCTGTAATCTACTATAGCGCTGATGCATTATCCCACCGTCACCCCACTCCTCCCTCTCCCTCTTTCCATCCCACTATCCATCCACTCAGCCACCCACAAACCCTAAAACACACTTGGCCAGCTCTAGGGGATGAAGCCTGCGGTTGGAGTTTGTGTTTGTGGAGCCCAGTGGTAACACACTACACCGCAAGGGCACCATAACACACCACGCAGGCCAAGTTCAACATGTCTCACCCTGTCTCTCACCCTATGTGGTGTGTGTGTGTGTGTGTGTGTGTGTGTGTGTGTGTGTGTGTGTGTGTGTGTGTGTGTGTGTGTGTGTGTGTGTATGCTTTGGCAAACCCAGTAAAAAGCCCTGTACAGAAAAACACAGCAAATGTTTAGGATAGCAGACTCCCCAGCCTTTCACAAGCTGTCATCATGCTTTTATACGACCCTGTTCTTGAATCCGCGGATCTGATTAGTCAGCAAGTGTTGATTCGTTGTCTGTAACAGCAGCTCTGACTCTGCTCTGAGATTTATATTAACACACTTTATTCTTATATATCATTGTTTGCTTTCACTGGGACGTTTATAGCATCAAATGTACGAGGGTGAGATGAAATTATCCAAAGTTTGATTAACTTTTTGAACTGACAAATTCCTCATTTTCCGACATCATCTCCTTCCTTTTGAATACATTCCGTCCATCTGTCAACAAGCTTTCGAATCCCCTCATTAAAAATGTTTTAGGCTGAGCCGTAAGCCATGATTGCATTGCTACTGTATCTTCACTTCTTCATCCGAAGTGAATCTTCATCCTAGTACGGCTGCTTTCAGGGGACCAAACTGGTGAATGTACGATGGAGCGAGATCAGGACTATAGGGCCGATGCCATCCTCTTCAATAAGCGTCTCGCTATAACGAGCACTGTTGATTGTCGAACCTTTTTCCTGATAATGTTCCAATACTGGAACTTGAGAATCCTAGAAAACTGTGAGGATATTTATTTCCAACTGATAGTTGGTGAGGGGAGGGAAGTTAACCAAAATTCCTACGAAACCCATTAAGATTTTGCCAGTGACTCAGCTGTACGGATATCTAGAGAAAGGACGAGCCAGGACAGAAAACAGTCTTCCTCGAACTCTGAGAGATGATGGGACCAGCCGAGTAGTGCCGGATAGAAGGGGAACGTGGTGCATTGCGAGATGTGATACAGTAAGTGGAGCATGAAGAGATGACGGATATACCAGTGAACTCTCTTTAGCTCTTTACATACAGTCGCTCATGGTATTTTTTAAATTATTTAGTTCATTAAAAATATATATATAAATACTGTATTATAACTTGTAAAAAGGCTTGTAAGGCTTGTAAAAATGAAGGACCATAAAAAAAACATGACCAAAGAGTGAAAGGGAAAAAAAGAGGCTTAGTGAAGACTTTAAAATCTTTAGAGGTAAGTGAAGGGAAAATTTTGTGCCAATGGTGGCTCAGGTAACTAAGGTTCTACTGTAGGTCGTTGGTTCCAGGTGCCAGGATTCGGGTTCGAGCCGTAAGTGGATTGACACTATTGAAACCTTACAAAATAACTTTTAATTAAAACTTTTTAACTAAACTGTAAATAGACTAAACAAAATTCCATGCCACCTGAAGCCAAATTCTAACTTGGCTCCTCCTGGGATTTGACCTGACAACCTACTAACTGACAAAAAACCCTGTCCTAAACTTTGCAGCGTACTTTTTTTTTTTTTTTTTTGCAGTATCTGTTTTAATTCATATTCAGCCGTATAAATAATAACTAAATTGGGTTTGTAAAAGATTCTGTTTTGTGACGACTCTCCATTTTGTGGACGAGCTCACAAACCCACTCAAAGCCAACAAAGACACAGTGTACAGCTAGAAAGTTCAGCACTTAAAATAGCTCCCCACTTCAGAGGTCTGGAGAGCAAAGAGAGAAAAAAAAAAAAAAAAAACAACAGAGACTCGGAGCCAAAGGCAACGTGCTTTTAATCAATAAGACGTCATGTTAGATTTCAGCGCACTGGAAGTCGAGGAGGCGTGGGTGTCTGAGAGCGGCGGTTTAAACACACACATGAGGTCTTAACTGCGGACCTCAGCAGTTCGTGCAGAACTCATCTGGACCAGCACCCTCGGCCAGAAATGTCATCATGTCCTGTGTTGAAAAGTGTGATCTAACCTGACGTCCGTCTTATTAAAACCATGACAGATTTCTCACCGAGACGGTTTCTGAGATGCCTGTGAGCTTTCCTGTGTTTGTCCAAGTTTTCACGTTACACGCTCCGCGCTACATGTGGTTCCTGTGATCTCTCGGATTGACAGATCCTGCCTCTTTCTGCGCACACACTCGTGTTGCATTTTTCATTACGTGAGCACAAAGTGCTTCCCAGTCTGAAGAACGTTTACGATCGAAGCCGGCCGCAAGTATAAGGAGCACTGTTTGAGGTCACTTTAGTTTTTTCACCACCAGCTTTTAAAATCTTCAGTCACTAAATAGACAACATGGGCAATAACAGTCCTGTCCTTGTCCGTGGTGACGTCTGGCAGTCTGATGGAAACGTTGGCACGACTTTGTGTCATTTGCAGCTGCATTTGACCATCGTCCTGGCGCATCGAGGAAGCCTGGCTTCCTCAGCCATTCGCACACAGCGTACAATTTGGGAACGGCAGTTAGGAGGAAACTAGGAGGAAACCCACCAAGCACCAAAGAAAGGTTTGGAACAGCTTTCCAAAAATGAAGAACATCTGATCATCTCAAGTCTCAGGAAGTCCGTCTTAAAAGACGACAAACACATCGTCGGGTTTCAAATGGTCGAAAAAGCACAGAGCGATTTCTGGTCATTCTGCCTTTGATCCGAATGCCTGAAAGCCGTTTTATGGTTACAACTGCAGCCCTGAAAATCGGAGCGTTAGAGTTTTATGCGCTGAAAGCTTTCCAAATCGCAGCGTCTGCCTGAGAGACTCCTTCGACGCATCTCAAATAATAGATGAGTCAAACCTTTCAGCAGGGATTTCAAACCAAAGCAGATTATATTGCTTATATTGTAAAAAAAAAAAATAAATCAAATAAAATAACTATTAAACTAGCTGCATCCGTGCAATAAGAATTGGGAATCGTTTATTTCATCCTTTGCCTAAAACAGAATTAGTGCATGCTCCGATGAGTCTCCATAGAGGAATGAAATGTGTTTAAGACTGGGGGTGGATTTTAAACATCATTTGTGAATTTTTGAAATCGTCCACATCTGGACAGAGGTGGAGAAAGTACCTAATTATAAATAAATGAATGTTTAAGTTGTATGTAATCTTAATCGAAATGGATTGCCACCCTGTCCAGGTTGACCCTGCCATGTGCCCTGGGATAGGCTCCGTGACCCCTATGACCCTGTACAGGATAAGAAATATAGAAAATGAGTGAGAGTGAGTGATTTATCTTACTCCGTAAAAAAAAGAAATATTTTTTAAAAGTAGTTACACTTGAGGACTGTAAATCTAAAAATGTAATACTAATTTGAAATAAGTGATGATTAATTAGGTGATTAAATAGTCATGGTACGATACAGTATAATGTGTCATGGCATTTTGCTTGAAAACATAATTTACCATCTAGTGTGCATGACCAGTGTTGTGTAGTAAGCTAATGAAATGATCAGAACTTTTCAGCTCGTTGCTAAAATAATTTACTTAGGTATGGGAATTGATGCAAGTTGTAGCTGGAATTAGCAAAGAAAACACATATTCATGGCCATCGAGGGTCATGGGGTTCAATTCCTCCCTAAACGTCTGTGTGCATGGAGTCTGCATGTTTCCCCCGTGCTTGGTAAGTTTCCTCTGGGTACTCCAGTTTCCTCGCACCCTGCGATGGATTGTGCCCAGAGTCTACTGGGTCTCCAGGCTTCCTTCTACATTGTACAGGATAAGCGGTAGAGAGAATAAGTGACCGAATGTCTTCACACTATCATGGTCCATTAAGACAGGGCCAACGGAATACTTCAACATGGTGAAACACAAGCAGACATCTTTTTACGTTTCCAAAAGTCATCAGACTATTCAGCAACATTTGGCAGCACCTGGCCGTACTGGACGTGCAAGGAGCCTGTATGTTGAATCTATGGCATTATCAAAGTCGTATCATTATAAACAGTACGAGCCTTCGCTAATGTCAGGATATGAATTTTTTTTTTTTTCCTGAAGTAGTACTGTACCAGGGAGCACTCATTCTCAAGTTCCACCCCATAACTAAATGATTTATCTCTCTTTAGACGCATATAAGAAAAAGTTCTAATCTATACTGCGTATCTCGTGTAGGGTCATGGGATCCTGAAGACTATATCAAGGAGATCTGGGTACAAGTCAAATGGACGCCATGGATGGGGTGCCACCCCATCACAGATCAAAGGGAACAAGCACACAGACAGACTCACACATGACCAGCAATTTGGAAACGCCAAAGGAATCCCACCAAGCCCGGAGAGATCATTCAAACTCATCAAGTAAAGCGTAAGCAAGCCAAAATAATACTTGAGGAAGTAAGGACGACTGCTGAAGCATTTTCCAGCCTCGAATCCAAGCCGTGGTCCACCAGCTGTCGACCTCTGGTTTAACCTGTCAGCAGGGTGTGAGGTTGCTGGGATTTCGGTTGGCCCTGTGGTGTTGTGGAATCTTGATTTAATCAAATTGTCCACAAGAAGCCAGAGACCAGATCTTCGGTGAGGAAACAGGGTCTGGATTTGATTTCAGCCTCCCTGAAGCCAAGGATGCACACAGCCAGTTCTCCTGGGAGAGCTAGAAGGAAAAGATGGAGCCTTCTAGGAACATTAAGTGGCCAGGCGATGGTGAAAGAGATTCTGACTTGGAGTGGGAGAAAATTAATTAGGGGCATTTTAATAGTGTCTGTAATACATGATGATTCTTTTTAATGATCTTGTTTCCATAACCAAAATCAAAATAATCACATTTCTAAATCGAACAGACTAGAGGTCCACCCAGACGTCTCAACATTGCTTGCATGAACAAAAATCATACAACGGACTAATGTGCACCAATCAACAGTAAGAATCACGTTCTTCTTTTTTTTCTTTTACCAAACAAAGATGTTCACCCAGTTGGCTCCTAGTGGATCACAAGACTGAGGCATGTGAAGCCCCAGGTCAAAGGTCACCTAAACAGAGTCAGCACAAAGCGAAAGTAATCACTTCCAGAAGCAACTGCTCATCATTCACACATTTTTCACGTCAGGGATTTGTCTTTCCAACCCCAAGAAGTCTATTTGCCTTCGGCCGGTTAAGGCAACAACAAAAAAAAAAAAAGCATGGAGTCAAAGGTCATAAAAGCTCCTGCTAATCCACAGCTGAGACGTTGCCTCCTATGTTCTATCTTGGAATAAAACGTAAACCAATTCTTCTTGAGATTCTTAAAACTTAAATCAAAACTTGATACCAAGTCATAAGAGTTACTGGGGTCTTGGTTAGCTCAGTGGTTAAGAATTGGACTGCAGTTTGGAAGTTCCCAGGTTCAAATCCCATGACCACGTTGGGGCCTTGAGCAAGGCCTTCAAGCCCTTCACTCTCAACTGCTCAGATGTACAGGATAATGAGATAAAAATGTAAGTCGCACTGGATAAGGGCTGTTAATATAAATGTAAGTTACCTTCCCAGGAAGCACTTGGGGAAGGTGGTGAGCTTGCGTTTCCTGTCTTTAATCAGGTGGCCTTGTTTGCTCAGAAGGTTGTAGAGCTTCTCGCCTTTCTCTGAAATCATCACCCAGGTATCCTGCTCCATCCCCAACCTCAGTGCTACAGAAGAAGTGTGTGTGAGAGAGAGAGATAGAGCAGACAATGAGTAGCATGAGGAATATAAAATGTTATAGACAAATGAAATTGTATTTACATTGACAAAGCATCATAAGCAAGAAAGAAACGAACAACAAAAGCACGGCTAATTACCGCTTACACTGCATTCTTTCTCCAACTGCTTCTGACATGTTCAATTTGATTGAGCGTACACGCTGTTACGGCTTGCTAACTGTCGTTAGCGTTACTCACATTTTCTCCTTTCTCGTTCTTTCAAAATGGCCTCCAGCCACTCCTGCTTCTCTTCGGGCGTTTTGGCCATGCAGACGAACCACTTGTTCTTCGCAGTGTTGTGGATTTTCCAGCCGTTGTTGACGATGTTCCCGCTGCTGTGGTAGTCCGCTGCGATATAAGAGAAGAAAAAGTGAACACTTAGCCTGGGTCACTTGCTCTCACCTTCTACGTGTGATAAATCATAACTTTCAGTATTTGTCGAGATTATTATTATTATTTATTTTTTTACTTTTTTTTTTTAACAAGACGTCCACAAAGCAGCTAAACAGACATGAACGAGCCAGACACGACAATGGCAAGAAAAGAAAAAAAGAAATAACAACAACAACAACAAAAAAGTGAAATTTCTACTCATGGACAAACTTGAGATCAGCAAGTGAGATCGAACCAACATGGCTGTTCAGAGCATCATCTGTAAACAAGGCAGCATATCTAACCTTTACCAAATTACCATAAAGTCTTAGAGGTCTCCAAAATGCGTCCGCTGAAATGCTACTCAGATCAGACATTCTGTCATCCCTGCAATACTTTCTATTTCACTCCTCTTTAAAACAAACTGTTTCAGTGTTTTTATCTTCAAACACAAATGAGCTACAGAGACAACAAAGGTTCTTACAATAGATGGAGATTCGCGGCATTTTTCGCGGTGTTCGTATTTTCGCATGTGTGTGTGAGAGAGAGAGAGAGTAGCCATACAAAACTACACTCTCACTCACTCATCGTCTATACCGCTTAATCCTGTATTCAGGGTCACGGGGGGCCTGGAGCCTATCCCAGGAGACTTGGGGCACATGGCAGGGTACATCCTGGACAGGGTGCCAAACCATCGCAGGGCACAGACACACATACACTCACTCATTCACACACTACGGGCAATTTGGAAACGCCAATTAGCCTAACCTACATGTCTTTGGACTGTGGGAGGAAACTGGAGTACCCGGAGGAAACCCACCAAGCACGGGGAGAACATGCAAACTCCATGCACACAGAGTCGGGAATCGAGCCTGGCCGGGGATCGAACCCGGACCCT
>JAAGKR010003010.1:67952-79885 GCA_011419295.1 Clarias macrocephalus
ATGAATTTTTTTTTTCCTGAAGTAGTACTGTACCAGGGAGCACTCATTCTCAAGTTCCACCCCATAACTAAATGATTTATCTCTCTTTAGACGCATATAAGAAAAAGTTCTAATCTATACTGCGTATCTCGTGTAGGGTCATGGGATCCTGAAGACTATATCAAGGAGATCTGGGTACAAGTCAAATGGACGCCATGGATGGGGTGCCACCCCATCACAGATCAAAGGAAACAAGCACACAGACAGACTCACACATGACCAGCAATTTGGAAACGCCAAAGGAATCCCACCAAGCCCGGAGAGATCATTCAAACTCATCAAGTAAAGCGTAAGCAAGCCAAAATAATACTTGAGGAAGTAAGGACGACTGCTGAAGCATTTTCCAGCCTCGAATCCAAGCCGTGGTCCACCAGCTGTCGACCTCTGGTTTAACCTGTCAGCAGGGTATGAGGTTGCTGGGATTTCGGTTGGCCCTGTGGTGTTGTGGAATCTTGATTTAATCAAATTTTACATAGTAAAAACTACATGAAAAGCCACAGGCCTCATTGATCCCCTAATTAGAAGATAATGAAAGCCTCGCACCACACTTCAAACCTTCAAGCCTTAGTTTTTTTTTTTTTTTTTTTTTTGCATGATTTAAAAAAATAAAATTACATTTCGAGATCACGCGGATTAGAACGTCTAAAACAAAGGCTTAAAATCAAAAGGGTGCCTTAAAGAATCTGCAGTTTCACAAGTTCTCCCAGACGTTCTTTGAGATAAGCCCTTGTTCTGGAACAGCTATAAAAATTGTTCCACTGCGTAAGTTTTTCTTCTGCTCTTCAAACCACCTGGCGATCTGGTATAATGAAATCTGAGAAATGATTCTGTGGATTTTACAAGAGTAAACGTCCTCAGGCAAGTTAGGTGGCACTTTTCCCTCAGTCTTTTCCTCTGAATTCTAAACAGAGTATTCGCTCAGTTTTCTTTCAAGAGTCCTGGCACGTACATTTGTCTCTCAACTGACTGGCCCGAAAGTTTCATTGATTTATTTGTCTATATCTCAGTGGCAAAATCAGGCACATTACAGCAGAAATACAGACAGAGACATATTGATTTGTTTTATTCTAACAGCAGAGCAAGTGTGTGGGTCTGAAGGGATCTAGGGAAAATGCACTAAATATCCTGACTCCGAAAATAGAGAGTGCATGCATGGCTAGTATTTTAACTGGGTTGGCATTCTGTCAGCATATTCAGTGTATACGCTGCCCTGCCAAAAGCAAAAAAGTCACAAACTCTAATATTTCGTTGGACTGCACTTTGGTTTGATTACAGCATGCAATCGCCGTGGTATCATTTTCGATAAGCTTATGCAATCCATAAACATTTATTTCTTTTCAGAATTGCATGAATTTCTCTCCAAGATCTTGTATTGATGATGGGAAAGTTTTTTTTTTTTTTTTCCCAGCACATCCCAAAGATTCTCAATGGGATTAAGGTCTGAAGGTCAATCCATGTGCGAAAATCATGTCTCATGCGACCTGAACCACAAGTTTCATTTTGTCATCATTGTAAATCAATATACCCGTGCCATTATGAAAGAAAAAATCCATTGATGGAAAGACCTTGTCATTTAGTATATTCAGGTCGTCAGCTGACCTCATTTATTTGAGCCTAGACCCGACCAACAGAAACAACCCCAGATCATAACACTGCGCCTACAGGCTTGTATGGTAGGCACTAGACATGATATGTGCATCACTTCATCCGCCTCTCTACTTACCCTACCTACTCACCCATCACTCTAGAACAGGGTAAATCTGGACTCATCAGATCAAATGACCTTTTTCCAACGCTCCATAGTCCATTCTTTATGCTCCTTAGCAAAATTTTCCAATTAGCCTCACTGACAAGTTTTTTTTTTTTTTTAGGGTACACTGCTGTTTAGAACCTCGAGTTTTCGTTGCATTATGCATGTTTAAACGCTCACTTTTAATATAGCCATGAGTTCTACTCTTGATTTTTTTTATGATTTTATTTCTACAAAAGTGATCTTTGATCATGACCTTTAAAATGTAATTTTCTAGCCATATTTCACCCTCAAAGATGATGGTTCACCATTCCCCTTCCATGTTTTAATAATGCATTTTTCAGTTCTTAACACACTTTTAGTAGTTTTAGCAATGCCCTTAATTTTTTTGCAGACCAATAATTTGTTATTTAAAAAGGGTTAAATTATCACCTGCTCAATCAGGATTTACAGTAGAACTGGGTTTGGGTGTATAACAGCAATTCTTAAAGTCTTAAATGATATCTATTCTGCTCTGGACTCTAAATTGACTCGCTATTCGGCACAGTACAATCGACTCTGTCAATCACAAATGTCTCATCGATAGGCTTTATGATATTGGCATCTCTGACAACTCCTTGTCTTGGTTTTCTAATTATCTTAGTGATAGAGTGCAGTTTGTGAAACCTGAACTCCTTTCCCAGCCCCTCCCAGTAACCAATGGCGTCCCACAGGGATCAATACTTAGACCTACACTTTTTTTTCTACTTTTTTTTCTATTTTTTCTAATTTATATTAATACTATAGCTAATTCGGTTACAGATTCATCTATTCATCTTTATGCCGATGATCCAATTCTTTACTCTACAGGTCCTTCTCCTGCTACAGTTTTGCAACAACTTCAGCTTAGTTTTAATAGATTACAACAGACTCTTTCAAATTTGCATCTCCAAAACTAAAGTCATGTGGTTTGGAAAAAAAGGTCTCGCTCCATTAAGCTCTCCAAGTATCTACTCCCTTGATGGGACGCCATTGGATCAGATTACTGAATATAAATATCTGGGAATTTGGCTAGATAACACTCTGTCTTTCTCAAAACACATTGATAATTTGAAGTCTAAGATCAAAACCAAACTTTGTTATTTAGATTAGCTGCAATAACTCACTGCTGCTCTATTGTTTACATCGTTTATACTAAATCTTATGTTATTTTATTTATTTATTTTTTTAATGCATTTTAGTTATTTATTTTATTTAGTTTATTTTTTTATTCCATAATTTTCATTTATACTGTATATATGTATCTTCCTTAAAATGTTTTATTTTAGTCCCCCCATTTCCCCCAAAGTCTTCACCTTTGCTAGGCTACAGTTGTAAATAAGAAACCTGTTCTTAATCTGTCTTGCCTGGTTAAAGAGAGGTAAATAAAAAACATACAATTAAATAACTTTTTGCCAGCTGAAACCTACAGTATTAATCACTGCAGTAATTATCCAGTGGAAGGCTCTTAACTATTTGTTTAGTCAAGGTGGTGATTTCTTTTTGGTCAGAAAGTGTATATTCTAATTATACTGTATTAATATGGTGATATAATAAATTACTAATGTTGCTTTACTCAGTTAGCAAGATCTGCTAAACCTTTAACGCAGAACAGTGTTAAACCAAAATATTCAAGCTGTCACATGATAATGAGGTATAAAAACCATAATGCTTTCCTAGGTTCTAATTATAAACGCCATTTCCTCTAAAACCCTACGATTGTTTTAGGGTTAAGCAAGCATAAAATCACTATAAGTCAACAACAGTCATAAAGAACAAAGTCATGGACTTTGTATATCATGTTGTGTTACATGAAGGCTTTTCTGAAGATATTTACAAATGCTTTAATGATTTAAACTAATCATTTCAGCATTTACAAGACTATGCAATGAAATTCAATATTTTAATCTTATATTTTCTATCAATACCTCTCAAGAAACTAAGCCATCGTAGGGTGATGTCAGACAGGAAGGAGGTGGTTGCAGTGGGTGGGATATATGATGGTGTTTTGGTGTATGAGACGATGGTGTTTGGTTATTGGTTGATAGGAACAAAAGTGATCAGTGAATGGTTGATGAAAACAATGGTGATCTGTCATATATTGATAGGAACAATGATAAGTAATGATTTTTCGAATGGGGAAAAAAGTGATTCATGATTGGTTGAAAGCAACAGAGGTGATCAGTGATTGGTCAACAGGAACAAAAGGGATTAGGGATTGGTTAATAGGAACACTGGTTATTAGTGATTGGCCAATGGTATCAATGATGATCAGTGATTGGTTGATAGCAACAACAGTGATCACTGATTGATCGATGGAAACAATGACTGCTCATTGGTCTATAAATAGTTGGTTTAAACAATGGTGATGAATGATTGGTTGTTTGGAACATCAACTTAATCCAGCACAAATCAGTCCGGCTTTACCCCTTATGTAATCAACATATCACTGATAATACTAGCACAAGCCATATTAATTAACCAACAAATATTCATTTTCTTTCATAATTTTGTAACTCTAGTCATCTATAATCCACATTAAAAGCCTTTAAGAAAGATATGGACATTATTAACTAAAGAGAAATCATACTGTACATTCTTCATCCTGTCTAATACCGGCTTAATCTTTCTGTCCTCTCTATAAAAGTCCATTGCAAAATTTCACCCCTGACAAATCTTTTGCCTAAACAAGAACAGAAACTAATATCTGTAATACACTTCTATATTTAGCTAAAAGAGCAATTTCTTTAGGCCCGCATGAACCGCACCATCAATCACTTTCATTATGTGTGAGTTAAGCCACAGTAATAACTATATTTCCCTTATTACTGGGGAGATTGTAGAGAACACCCATGAGCCCGTGTGCTAAATTTGGCTTTTTTTCCTCCCCACACGTTGAAACAGATATCTCTTTAAAAAGCCTGATATTAAATCCACCAGAGGCCAGATCGCCTCTGCAAATATAACTGATAATCAGGGCTCATCCACAGCCAAAATACACTACATTCTGTAACTGAGCTCTGAGGATCTGTCATCTCGCCCAGAAAGTGGCATATTTCTAACCTTTTGCTGTTGAAACAGTTAGATGTGAACCCCACCCAGCTAGGCAAGCAGCAGTGCCAGATATGCAGTCTTGAGGTCGGCACATCGGGCGAAAAAATCTTTTCTTTTTTTTTTTCACTCGTGTTACTCTATTATACTCCATTGGCTGAACAGAAGGATTTAGTTACAGCATATGGCAGGTGGGGTAAATATGTGTACATACACTAATATACATTGAAATAAAGTTAAGTTCCGCTTTATTAAGTTACCAAAAGCTTAAGGCATGCTATATTAAATTATATAACAAGATAAAAGTTAAAAAAAAAAAATAAAGAAATTATAACTGAATAGGGAACGTATATACTGTATAAAGATCACAATCAGTTTTCTTTAGTAGATTTACATGTACATTTATTCAAGCAAGTGAGGCTTCATCTGAATAAATTTGCATACCAGGTTTAACAATGATAAATACAATATGATGTAAAGACACTTTCTGGATAAACATGTCTACTAAACGCTTTGTTTCTGGCTTAATGTAAACCATATGTATTATGATATTCAACACAATAGTCAACTATTTAGGAAATCCCCCCCGGGAATATCCTTCTAATTAGAAATAAAAACAAAGATGTAAAAGTTCATGAATTCCTGTCTGTATAGAAAAGAACAATTTTGGATATTGTTCTGTTAATAAGTTTTCATCAAGGAAATTTAAATCGTAATGAAAATTGGCCCTACATGTCAGGAAACAGGTTTTTCAGGGATATACACTAAACAGCCACAACATTAACACCATCTAAGGGAACTAAATAACACTGATTATCCAATATACAGCATACCAGTAAACTGATGACAGGAACATGGGCACCCATGGCTTACTCATGCCCACAGGGACCATCCAGTCCGATCCACAGGGAAAAAACAGTATACTGCTGAAAAAAGTCAATGCAAGTCACGATTGAAAGATATTACAACATCCAGTGCATCACAGCCTGCCACGTATGGGGGTTAGCATGCAAAGAGCTCACGTTGTTGATCCGGCCTCCAAACTCGCAAACACATCACAATCTGATTGAGGATCCACTGGGATGTGCTGGACAAACAACTCTGATCCATGGTGGTCAAAACCTGCAACCCACAGCACCCAAAGGATCTGCCACTAAGTTAAGGGTGCCAGACACCACAGTGCACCACCAGAGATCTTGTGGAGTCATGCCCCAAAGGGCCAGAGATGCACCAGTGGCACAAGGGCAACCTACTGTACATAATCCTGGGCTTATTGTCTGCATTTTAATAACATGGTTGACTTGTTGTGAAGTACATGGAGCTTAGGTAAAACAATGGACAAAATCTGTGATATAACCTTAAATTCATTTTCTGTTCAATTTTATGGTATATTTTACTATAAGATTTTATAATACAATGTTATTATATGCCATTTTACCTAAAAAATCTGTGATTAACATGAATAATCATAAAAATAAAACTCTGTATTGTAAACAACAATCATCTGTGTGGAACTCACACACTCACCTGTACCATCATCCACGTTCTCCACCTCCATCACCTCAGTGTTAATTCGTCCACGGAACTGGTACCGAGGGCCCTCGGTGGCCGCCTTACTGTTCTTTAAACGCCTGCCAAGAAACTCAAACATCTCCAGAAAGGTTCCTGATATCTTAAAAGGTTTGGGAGCATACTCTACGTAAGACATGAGCCTCACCTGTTCTTCTTCTTGCAGTAGACCAGCAAGTTGTCAAAGAGGAAGAAAACCCGTTCCTGGATGTTCCCCGCTGAAATCTTCAGCAGCACGCCCTGCATCAGCATCTCTGTGCAGCTGTCTGTGATGTTGGAGCCCTGAGCAGAGTGCGAAGAAAAAACATTAGGTTGCAAGAAAACCTGCCCACGCTGATCCTCGGAAATCACCGAGGAGGCATTTGGCTTTGAAACGTCTTCCTCCGTTGCATGCGAACGGATTCTAAAAGCTCACTGAGTTGAAGCCATGAATCGTGACTTGACAAAGCTTGGATTGGGACGAGGCCAAGCCGTATAACTCTCTTTTAGAGACCGGGGGTGAGACAGAAACACTCCCTGTAGGTCGGTACTTCTCGGCAGGACTGTCAGGCAGGGAGGAATCATTTGAATCCGAATGATAAGGCATGCTGTGATCAGGATGGACAGCACACTGCAGCGCTTCATCAAATTGATATAGTTTGCCTTTTTCCTCTTTTGAATCAATCATTAGAGGTAAAACAAAAATAGCACACAATGCACAGAGGAAAAGCAGTGCGCAATAAAAAAAAAACTGCTGGTTTTCTCTTTCTTTATTCTGTCTGTATGATTAAGCAGCCATTTTTTACTGCTTTCCTTTTGTCTCTCATTTATATTTGTCACACACGCACACACCCACACACATCTGTTCCATTCACTGAACACCAAAGCAACTTTCTGAAACTCTCCCTGCCTGCCTTTTGTACTTTTTGTCACGTCTGTATTGTATCACTTGTAAATGGAGTAAAGAATCGCTCAAGTGGTGAACAATTGGCTAGTACGCCGCTAAGCGAGCTGAATCCTTATAATCACAGAAAATTGTTTAACAAGAGCCAATCCTATCAAATTATCCAACAATAACAAATAATTAACATCAGCCAAATAAAGAAATCATTATCATAAGCTAAGTTACCAAGCGAATCCACTCAAGCTTCAAATAGTGAATACTAGTGTAAGTACAGTACCTGTCGTTGACGATTACAGAGTTTTTATAAATAGTTAAAAGGTTAAAGCTAAAAATAACCTGATCAGCTTTAATGTAATCAGTGATGTTGTTAGGTTGAAGCCCACGTACATTTCTGTTTGTCTTTCTGTAAAGCAGAACTCTCTGCCTGCCTTATTAATACAAAGAAATAAACTTTTGTAAGGTTGATTATCTTACGCCTTGTTGACGCCAAGTTGTACTGTACTTCTTTCAGATACACTCGCTGTTTGGAGAGAAATCAAAGAAGTAGAATGCATAAAGATTAGGTTTTGTCTTAAAACGACTCCAGAGCATTCGATTTCACTTATACCACTTCAATGCTGTTATTTCAGCCGTGAAAATATTAACTAACGGCAGTAAACATATTCAGTATAGCTTTTCTGATTAATATCTATTAGTGCAGGTGTTTGTTTACCTTGACTAATTAGATTATAGCTCATTAGTAGCTCATTTTAAAGTAGATTATTAAATCTGGCACGTAACTGTTCATAACATCATTTTTACTCAACATTTTGATTTCACTTATGGTGCAGGTTTAACTCCAGGCAAATACAGAAGGACTGGTAAAGTTTCACCAAATTCTGTCTAGCCAGTTTTGTGTGATGCTGTGACAAAATCTGACTGGACAGACATACAGACAGACAGACATACAGACATCAATTTTTCTTAGACTGGTTTTGGGTCCTTCGATATATGCAACATCAAGAAATCATTGAAAGTGCGAGTACTGACCAATTTATAGTACAGACAAGACCATTTTTTTTTATATACAGTAGATAACAGCTTCATAATGATGACACCGCTCTAACACATTTGACCCACAGTAACCTTTTAAAACCAGAGCTATCAGCTTCATTCATTTCCACCTGACCTATGTTGTACTGTAGCTAATCACATAAATTTGCAGTCCCTATGCCCTTTATGCACCAACTACAGCCTCTACATTTAAAAAAAAAGGTTTCTTTTTCAAGTGCTGGTAAAGTAGTAGCACGGGTATGAGTGACCACAGGAAGACGTCCCCCGTCTCCATGTACCCTGCAGGCCTGCTGAGGACACATAGCTGTGCTTCGGGTCAGCGTTAACAAGCAATCATACAGCACGTCTCGGGAAGGCAGGATGGAAATAATGACTCTCTCCTTTTCACTCACACACACACACACATACACACACATCCCATATCACTCCATATTCCACCCACACCCTCAGCATGTAGACAGTAAAGCTTAATTGAGTGACTGTATAGAAGTGTTAAACACAGACAGAGCTAAATATTGACGATTACACAAAATGCAGCAACTACGAAAATAACCGCTTTTTATTGTTTTTGTATGAAACATGAACACATACACTATACACATGAATTTTCTTTTATAATCTTGGACTAATGCTCAGGCAAATTGCCATTGAAGAACCACCAATGGCTAAAATGAATACCAAATTGGCTTCCAAAGTGCTTCATAAAAGTTATTTTGGGAGCGTGGCAGTGCTTGAAACGCTACGTATGCCTAATTGATGAAGGGGGGGAAAAAAGCCTAAAAGAACATTTTCACTAGTAGAAATCTTGGCCATGTGAACGTTTATGATTTCTCGCCTACAAGAACGGGTGGGGCAGCTCAATGGGCCTACGTTTGTGGCAGGAAAAAAAAAAGAAAAAAGGAACCAAACTCACTTTTGAACCAACTCAATGGAACCAAACTCATGACTTTAAAAAAAGCCACTCCAATATACATCGCTTGTTAAAACATGACAGACTGTTTTGGATTCTGCGGTATGTTTTTTACAGCGGTTGATGTGGACAGAAAACCTGGCTCAAATCACTTCAACATGCGCTAACTCGACGCAAGCTTTCGTTCTCCACAGATTTGCACAGCACACGGTTGATGTGCAAATCTGCTGCAATGTACAGTATATGAGCTAAAATTAACTGTAGCCACATTTACAGCAGGGATAAAGGGATAAAATCAATCAGCATGACATCTTTAACACTAAAATTCTACCAGCTAAAAGTTACAACAAACTGTGATAGAATTATATAATGTTAACTAAACTAGCTGAATCATTGTCATGATAGCATGAAACATAAATAATATAAAAAAAAAAATCTGAAATTCATTAGCTAGGTAATGCTAAATACAACCAGTCATTAAAATCAGTAGCTAGGTTCACTAGCCAACACTCCAGCTTAAATAATATCTAAAAAAATATTTTAAAAAATTGAAATAAATTGACTAGGTAATGCTACATAAAAACCAGTCATTAAAATCAGTAGCTAGGTTCACTAGCCAACACTCCAGCTTAAATAAATTGACTAAGTAATGCTAAATAAAACCAGTCATTAAAATCAGTAGCTAGGTTCACTAGCCAACACTCCAGCTTAAATAATATCTAAAAAAAAAATTGTCTATTTGAAATAAATTGGCTAGGTAATGCTAAGTAAAACCAGTCATTAAAATCAGTAGCTACATGTAGGTTCACTAGCCAACACTCCAGCTTAAATAATTATATATATATAGAAAATAGAAAATTTCAAATGAACTTTTCACAACCTAGCCATCAGACAGTGTTAGTGCCGGATTAACCATAAAAGCCGGGTTTGCTAGCAAGCTATGTAACATTAGCTAATTACTGTACATACTGTATTTGTATACATTTTGTTAAATAATTAAACCCTGTCTCAAAGCTAGCATACTAAGTAATACATGGAGCAGTCACGAAAACATCTCTGCCCATCTAGAAAGCCATTAATATTTTCCCTGCACTCATACTGCAGTACAGTTATGGGATATTTGCAGCCAGTTAAAGTAGTAAGAATTTAACTGAAGAATGTTACAGCTTCTCATACAACCTGTTATATGATTGTGTTTTATAAATGTATACGAGGTACATCTGCTTTGCTGTGAGTTGAAGCACTACACTTTGCAAATCCAGCTGTTAAACTGAATAACTTGTTTTTATTTTATCCTACAGCTGGATGTTCTGTTACTTGTGAAATGAACAGACTGTTCTAGCATTTCCCGAAATCTCTTCTATCTGCCTTTTCCTTTCCAGGCACATTTTCTCTGAAATGTCTGCATGTGCTCAGTGGAGATTTGGTAAATTATGGTCGCACCTCCCATCCCTCGATATGCGACTGCCATTCCTCCAACACCTCCAGCTTCTCCATCTGTCTCTTGGCTTCGTTGATACTCGAACACACCGCCTTCATTACTTGGAGGGACTCTTGCACCATGGTGTAGTCGTTGTGCTTCTTTGGCGTTCTTTTTAGCAGCTCCTGAAAACACACAAACACACACACGTACTGTATATGTGCATATACACATTACCAATAAACACTCGCTGGCCACTTTAATAGGAACACCAGTGCACCTGCAAATCTTTAATGATGTATCTAATCGGCCAGCTGCTTACCGTAAGGTTCACATCAAACATCTGAAAGGGGGAGAAGTGTAATTTGATGGAGTACTAATTTCTGTGGGTGGGAAAGGCATCCACAATCACATCTTCCCAATCATTAATGATGACACTAGCCAATCAGAGGCATCTGTGAGCTTGTGCATGCAGAAGGAGATGGATAGTCTTATCCTCTGAACGTGCAAGGTCGCCCCATGGCACAACATAAGCATAAATCTGAAAAAATGTGGTTGGTTTCACAAGCATGTGTTATCCTTCACATTTCCTAACTGGTACTGTAGCTGTGGGAGACCTAAGTGTTTTGTGGCACTTGGCCAGGACCAATTTAGGGAGAAAAGTGTTGAAAAATACATGAAAAATACATCAATAACCTCTTTTTACAACCATAGTGAGTAGAAAAGCATCACAGCAGTGAGGAAGATATCAGGAGGATAATTAGATATTCAAATCGCCAATCTCAACTCATGACCAACTCAGCTACAGTACCACCTAAACACTATACCCAGGCCAAACGCAACAGCTCCAGCACTTGAGTTTAAGTCAGATTTACAGAAAGCTAATACAGATTACTATCAGAAGTGTTTAGTGTGAACACTTATCTGTTCCAGCTGTGAGATCTCAAATGAAACAAGAAGCTTCAAGGACATGAAAGAACAAGAGATTGCGGTTTTGTCATGCGAAACTAGCACTCAAGGGTGTTTAGCCTAACGCAGAAAGGTTTCGGGAAAATTTCTGGTTCAAGAATACGTTCCGACTCAGCAAAAGCGGTCTGTTTATTTTGAAACATGAAATGCCTCAGATGGAGTCAGCTTGACGGGACAATTTCGCTGACGCATTACTGCCAGCGGTATTAAGTCAGGAAATTTTTATAGAACTTAAGGTTTGGGCTCTTTAACAAGCATCTAAAATCTCAGT
>JAAGKR010003011.1:0-15524 GCA_011419295.1 Clarias macrocephalus
TTCTGTCAGACTCAGGTCTTGAACCCGGGTCTCCGGGGTGAGGGTTGAGGATTTTACCACTGAGCCACGGAGGGGATAGGGTTGGACCCAACTGAAACACACTCAAGGCAGAAAGTCTCAGGCAAGATAGATTTATTTTTTAAAGATGTAAAAAAGGGTTCACAGGAAGCTTGTCATCAACAAAAGTTCTTCTCATTCAGAGGAATAAAATAATTGACAAAATAATAAACTCTTAAATTAAAGCCTCCACACGGGGAGAAAACAACCAGGTAATGAACAATCAAATCATAAAAAGACTGAGGAACTTACAACAGGACACACAGAGGAGGGACTCAAAAACCAAGTGAATAAGAGGGGAGAAAGTGAACGGCTTAAATATACTGGGGGAAACAAGACACAGGTGATCTGAATAACTAATGAGACAACACAATGAAAAACTTGGCCTAAGGGGAACACAAATGACCTCTAGAGGCCAGGGGGCAAACTACAGGAGGAGCAAAAGGCTGACAGTATACAGGATGTCTTTTGTATTGTTGACCATAATATTCTCAATTTCTCGATTTCTGTGCTGCATTTCAAACAGTGCCAATTGTTATTAAAATGCTTGTGACAGTAATGTTGTGTATAAAGGCCTTAAATGTTATTTGACTTTACTAAAGTCATTTGTGTAGAACTTGTTGACAAGAAAAAAATTATCAAACCCAACATTAAATTTTTATTGTGTGTGAATTAGATTGTTTGATTTATGAAAGTATGGCACCTGTTATAAGTTAGTTGTTCCCTAATAAAAAGAATGTATTACATATTTACTTTAAGGGTCACTAAAGCATGGGAAAATAGGGCAGCTATTCATTATGGTATAACATCTCGTTGTAGTAACATGACTAAATGGGATTCATTGAAATCAATGTAAACATGTAGGATTAACATCAAGGAATAAGTTAAATAGAAATATTTTAATGTTCAATCAAAGTTAGCTGTTCATGTTAAATAAACACAAATATTTCAAGTTGGTTATACATCATCCAATGTTGTTAAGATAATGTGGTCCACTATTGAATCATATTCAACCAAAGTGCTATTTTTTTGTGTGTGTTTTTTGACTCTTTGTCAGGGTCTTTGTAAATTGTTCAGTGACAAGCCTGTAAATATACATGGAAAACAGGTACATCTGTATGAATAAATGGCCTAAATGTATGTATCATGAGCTCATATCGGTAGCATTGATTTAATGGACCATTGATTTAATGGACTCTGTTCAGATGTAAGTAAATGCTCATTGCTGTGCTGTTTGGGTTGAGGGACATGCTGTTGACGTTTGGTTTGTAATTTTGTCTCAACAAAATTGTGAGTGTGAGAGAGTGTGTGTGTGGTGTCACCTGTGTGGTGTCAATAGGTCTTACATATTCATAAAGTCGTGGATTATTCAGTGAAACAGAAGCTCTGCTGAAAAAAAGTTAGGCACATCAGTCACTTTACCCCCAAAAAAAAGGTATTTTTGAGTGCTATAATATAGTTGTAACATAACAGATATATAAATCGAACAAATGGTGCGCACTGAATACTAAACCTAACGTTTGGATTAATAAACTGAGATGCATGTTTCTTAGCCCCACCACGTTACCCGCGTATTCAGAGAAAGGCTCGCCCGCGGTCCATTACATAGCAAAAAACTATGTTAGTATATTATGAGTAAAATAAAGCGGCTCACATCGGCATGTGTTTCACACAGCGCCGCAAAGACAGTTTAAATTTGTGTTTCTTGTATTTCTGGGGACGAGAAATCTCTCTGGGGAAAAGAAATCTCTCGCACTTTTCATCTCCCCTTTGATAAAAATGCTACCGATATGAGCCAATACGAGCAGCTTTGTTTCAGTCATAATATACACAGGTCATGAAGTGGGGCGACTTCTGCAAAGCAGACAAAATGTAAAATCAGTACCCCAGAAAAACAACAGAGCACAGATATATACTTGCTGAATAAACATTGATTTTTTTTTAAAAGTAAAGTGTGTGTGATGTGAGCAGATTTATTTCATCCATTCCAACCATTTGTGGTAAAATAATTATTCAATGCTGAACATAAACAGCAAAAAGCATCATGATTATTTTTATTCTGATTTTTGCTGTTTGTGTTCAGCGTTGAATGATTATTTGAAACTGAAGCGCTTCGTGTGTATTTATGCCACGAGTCATTTTATCATACAAAGATTATTAAGTTGTGCGTGGTCCACTGAGCTTCTGCGGATTTCAAAATTGACATTGTTACTGTTGATTAAAAACATCATTTTTAATCACTGTAATGGAACGTTTTCTTATCATAACATGTCTTGTATTGTTTTTAATCGCTCGATACACAACTCATGATTTTTTATGCTATTTTACAAATGGAAAATACAAATGGAATACTTTTTGGTTTACTTATTATTATTATTTAAAAAATATTATTATTATAAAAACATTGTGGGGAAATTATTGTGTGTAAAGTAATAATAAAAAAAAATACAACACATGTTATGATAAGGAAAATCTCAATTTCTTCCATTCAAGGGATTAAAAACAATAATGTCAATTTTAGAATCTAGAATCCAGAAGATTTGAAATTTACACACATTTAAGAAGAGACCTGAAGCACTGCAGGTCTTCAGAAAGGCCTCAGATCCAAGAGGGTCTTAAAGTGGGGAGGGGTGCATTTTTTCTGAATGTATAGATTAGAACAGCTGATTCACACCTGGGGAGGGTGAATTATTTGCATTTGAATGTTGTTTGACATTGTAAAGCACACACAGTAATACTAAAACAACAATAATCTAGAATAAATAGAAATAAGAGTCCCTGATTCCACTGCATAAATATGAGCACGAGCGCCGATTAATTAAAGGAAAGGAAACTAAAGAGGAGAATTACGATGCCGGCTCAACACCCCAAGCCCAAACCTCATTTAAATTAAATGAACAAATATTGTAAGCAAACAACAACCTTTTTTTATATTATTTATTAAATTAAATACTGTTCTGTTTAAATACTGTTAAAATTAATCTATTTGTATCTATGTGACACTACTAATATGTATTGTTTATATCAATCTAATTGGTATGTTATGTGTATGTATATAAACACATACATATATGTTTGATATATATATTTGCTTATATGAATCCATATGTGGATAAACATTTATATTTTTGTTTGAAATCAGTTATATGAGTTTCAGTTAAGTTAACTGAGGATTTATCTTTTAGTTTTAGTGGTTATTTGACCAGATTGTATTTTTGGTAGCCATTTTCTGCATGACCAGAGGGGTGCAGGCGCATGAGAGACTCGACACACACAACTCATACAGTACAGACCAAAAGTTTGGACACACCTTTTCATTCAAAGAGGTTGAATTTGTATTATGGCAAGAAAAAAGCAGCTAAGTGAAGAAAAAAAACGAGTGGCCATCATTAGTTTAAGAAATGAAGGTCAGTCAGTCTGAAAAATTGGGAAAACTTTGAAAGTGTCCCCAAGTGCAGTCACAAAAACCATCAAGCGCTACAAAGAAACTGGCTCACATGCGGACCGCCTCAGGAAAGGAAGACCAAGAGTCACCTCTGCTGCGGAGGATAAGTTCAACCGAGTCACCAGCCTCAGAAATCGCAGGTTAACAGCAGCTCAGATCAGAGACCAGGTCAATGCCACAGAGTAAAGTGTCGGACAAACTGTTCTGTGTTCAGCCCCATCTGTCACACAACACAACGCAGAGAGGGAGAGAGAACAGAATGGCGCAACACACACGGGAGAGGAGTAGGTTGGAGACAGGCTACACCAGCATCTTTAGAGTGTATTTTTTTTTTAGTTATTTTAATGTTTTATTCTGAAAGTCTATTTTTCCAGTTATTTCTATATTTAAAGTTTAATGTCTTTAAATGTGACATTGTTTTTAAATAATAACAATAAACTGATACAAACAGAGGCTATATAAAACAGTTCATTCTTTGTAAAAAATAAAATTATTGTACAGTAAATGTCAATAGCTCTGGTTCTGATTTTTCACATTTCTTGTATAAAGTACTCGGATGTGGAAATTACCAATCACTAATATTTCTTCGATACAACATATTTTTTATTAATTAAAGGAAAGGAAACTAAAGAGGAGAATTACGATGCCGGCTCAACACCCCAAGCCCAAACCTCATTTAAATTAAATGAACAAATATTGTAAGCAAAAAACAACCTTTTTTTATATTATTTATTAAATGTGGGGTGAAAAAACTGTTGTCCTCAACCAAAGAGTCTGGAACACAGAGTAAAGGATGCGTCACACAGCCGCGATATATTATACAATAACCGTATTATACCAAACAATATCAGTTAGAAATACCCAAAATAAAATACCTCTGCTGTTTTAACAATTACAGAGACATCACAGCCAGCGGCAGTTTTCAGAAATTCCTTCTGTGGTGAGTCTGTGTTGGGCGGCGAACATGAGGCATGTACATGGGCATTGCCTGGAGCTGGGGCAATTTTTTAAAATCGACGCTATCTTTAATAACCAAAGAAGGTTATGAGCTGTACACACATGCATTCTCGCCTAAACTACTCCTAAAACTACACTTTGTGACACAAGAAGAGTAATAATTAGAACATTTTGCAGGCCGTTTGGAGAAACCAGAGAATGAAGAATAAACCGGTTGTGGGGTGAAAATAAACCAACCAGGTGTTTACAGAAACAACCCAGTGTAACAGTTGATAGTGAAAATTTCACCAAAACGTTCTCACTTTCGTTTTTTTGACCCTTTTTTAAATTAATGCTTTTATATGCAAAGATTGTGATCCCCTGCCTATGTCTAAAGCCATTTTCTGCATGACCGGACGTGAGTTCTTCTCAGCAAAGTTTGTGATAAAAACGCTAACAGAATGGGTTGAGAGTGTTGTTTTGTAGGTGAACTGAGCTGTCGTTTCACTCAGTGTCTATTTTTTTAGGGCTTATATGAGATTAGTAGCGAATTTGTTCCAATAATTGTGAGTTTTTCTCATATGTAGCTTTAAGCAAACTAACATACCCACCTGTTAGCATGCTAGCGGTATGAAAAGAAAATGGCGCTGCATCTCGCTCATGATGTATTTATTTTTTGCTTTGTCATCAGGGGTGCAGGCGCGTGAGAGACTCGACACACTCGGTTGAACTTATCCTCCGCAGCAGTGGTGACTCTTGGTCTTCCTTTCCTGAGGCGGTCCGCATGTGAGCCAGTTTCTTTGTAGCGCTTGATGGTTTTTGTGACTGCACTTGGGGACACTTTCAAAGTTTTCCCAATTTTTCAGACTGACTGACCTTCATTTCTTAAACTAATGAATAGAATAGAAAATGATTCATTACTTTAGAGTTCGAGCAACTTATTTTGAGAAGCATGTAGAAGGCTACCTGAAATGTTGACCCTAGGCAAAAGATTAACTAATACTAAGTAGGTGTATGTAAACCTCAGATCCTATGGGAATGTGTTAAAAAATAAAAGCTGAAGTCAATATTTCTGTTGACTATTATACTGCTATACATTTCACATTCTTAAGATACAGTATCAATCTTTTGACCTATGACAGGTAATGTTAACTTGGATTGAAAAGCTGAGGTTTTTGAGTTAGGAGTCTGCTCTCAGTTTTTTTTTTTTTTTTAAATGTTTTTAATAACTACATAAATTGTCTTTAAGGCTACATATTACATACTGTAGTAGCCATTTCATCAATAATTAGCAATTGGTCCATACAACATATATTATTTTAGTTTGTCGACTATCATGACAGCATTAGAATTCCAAATTTAGAAACTAATTAATTAAATAAAAAATAAACTATTGGTTGTTTTTAACATGAGTTTGTGAGTTTAACTAACCTCTTATATATGTAATAAAATCACTGTCAAAAATAATTGTGCGTAAAAAAATATTTGTGTGTAATTCTGTGTTTTGTCCAATTTGGATTACAAGATTTTGTGTGTTTGTTACAGTACAACTCTGAAATATTTTACTATATGAGGAAAGAGAAATCGATTCGGCGCATAACCTCTCCCGCCATTTTAAATTCCTTAAATCTTACCTACTATAGTTAAAAATCTCAGTGATTTTACTTAAAAAAAAAAAAACACCTTCTTGTTTGCTAAACTGCAATTTTGGCGCCGGTGGTGTAAAACAGTGACAGTAAGAAAGTAATGCCTGTGCATGTGGCCTTGAGGTATTTTTGACAGTGGTGTAACATGCTACATTCGTGGACTTATTTCGCAATTCGTCCATGGAGGAGGAGTTGAAAAAAACGAGTTTTGTGTCTATAGTATATGTAGTATACAAACAAACACACAAAATCTCATATCTGTAAACTGTCGTGTCCGTAGATTTTGGAATCTGACTCAGGCAAAACACAGAATTACTAACAAATCTTTTTTTTTTTTTTTTTTTTTACGCACAAGTATATTTGACTGTGATTTTATTCCACACTTATACGTCATTCAAACTTCAATGTCTGTTTTGCATTGCAGTCTAATTTTGGATTCTCTCAATTAATAAACACTTTTAAAGAGAAGGTATATTTTGTGGTATGCTCATGACAAGTGTACATGGTCATGAGAGCAGTACAGTATATTACTGATTTACTTATTTATTGAGAAAGTGCATAATGTTTTACATCACTGTGCACAAAATAGCTAAAAATGTTCAACATGTACAGGTCACAGACAATGATACATTTGCTTTTTCTGTCTTTCTCTATCCATTTCTGTCTTCCACCAAATGAATTAATACATGTTTTTGTTTGTCCATTGCTATTTCTCTCTTCCCTCTCACCCAATGCCCATATTTTTCTTTCATCATGAATTTTATTACCTAATTCCCATATTCATTATTCCCTCTGCCTTTTGCTTCTACTGTAGTCATCCTCCGCCACCCCACCCCCACCTCCCCTTTAACACCCCCCTTCCCGCATCCTTTCCCTCAGTCTGAAAGCTTTGCTGATCTACACTTCTGGGAATCCCAGTTTGTTTACAGGCAAATCAATAGATCCAGGTTCTCTGGCTCTTATTTCTCATTTATGATTAATTTTTTAAAAGAATTCCATCTGATAGCCACTTTACCCTTTGTGCATGATTAGAGCACATCTTATCTATGGACCGTAGCTTATCTAAGATAAGTATTCGCTCTCTTCTTGTTGTTCTCTTGACAAATGTCAACAGTGTCAGTATGAATTTAAAGGTGTCACAGTGTGATTTTTTTTGTGCTGTGTCCTCAAATATTTTAAGAACAATTTAATACTTAATTAGTTATTTTGAAATGTGACGTATTATAAATTTTTTTATATTATATATAATAATTTTTTGTATAGTATTACTATATAACTTTTCTTCTTATGTTCAGTGTTTGTCTTGTGATTTATTTTTTATTTTTTTGCTATCATGCGGCCTTACTACATGCTGCAGGAGTTCTCTGTTCTCTCTATTCTGCTTGCTGTTTACATTCCTCCCTCTGTGGAGGAATGTGACACCATACATGATATGGTTACATAATTTCAAATGCAATGCTTTCATTGCAATCTCTGGTCACTTTAACCATGTCTTCTTTTCTGCTTTACTTCCTACTTTTTAACTGTTTTGTTGAATTTATAAAACAAGCTAATACTGTACTAGATGTTTTGTATTGTAACGCCAGAGATGCATACAGACCAATCTGCAGTTTTTCTAATCAAGTCCAATCAGTATAATCAAACACAGTTGGACTCAAATGTTGAGTTCATCTCAAAGTTGATCATAAGAAACGGACAGCACCTGAGTTAAATATATGCGCATCACAGCAAAGGGTCTGAATACTTAGGACCATGTGATATTTCAGGTTTTTCTTTTTTTAATAAATCTGCAAAAATGTCAACAATTCTGCGTTTTTCTGTCAATATGCAGTGCTGTGTGTACAATAATGAGGGAAAAAATAAACTTAAATGATTTTAGCAAATGGCTGCAATATAACAAAGAGTGAAAAATTTAAGGGGGTCTGAATACTCTTCGTATCCACTGTATATACGTGTGTGTTTGTGTGATGAAAAAGAAGGCTACCTAAAAAGAAAAAAAAAAATGATATTAAATTACTATTAATTTATAGAATATAAAATGGGATTTTGCATGCGTATATGATTGTAAATCTCTCTGTTTCTCTCACACACACATTATTCTCTCTCAATCACATTTGTTAGCCTTTGAGTGTTCTTGTGGATATAAAAGTGCTACATGACCAAATGTAAATATTTTACTGTGATTATAAACATTTACATATATACAAGTACAGTGAAACCTTTGATTGCAAGTAACTTGGTCTGCAAGTGTTTTGCAAGACGAGCAAAGTTTTAAAATTAATTTACTTACTCGTGCAATGCGGGATTGTGGGTAATCATCTCCCATGCTCAGGCTCAGTGCACATGCGTCACTCATATAGTCAACATCCATGCACGTTTGTACTGTTTATTATAACATTGTGACCACGTGTGGGTGTGCACATAAAGTAAAAGCAAGTGTTATTAGAGAGGTGCCTTGTTAAAGATCCAGTTTCCAGAGTCTCTGACTCATAAAGCAGTGATTCCGGTTATGTGTGTATGCGAGTGTCCTTGTTAAAGAAGTTTCCAGAAAGAGCAGTGTTTCCGTGTGTGTGTGTGTGTGTGTGTGTGTGTGTGTGTGTGTGTGTGTGTGTGTGTGTGAAGCTGACAAATACAACCACACACACACTAATGTATACTCTAAGAAGCAGTGCAAAGTGCAGGTTTGTTTTATTTTTACTTTACATTTTGTATTAATTATTTTTATATGAACATTTTTGGGTTGTGGAACAAATCATCAGAGTTTCAATTATTTCTTAAGGGGAAGTGCTTTGATATACAAGCATGCTTTCAAAAGGAATTATGCTCGCAATCCAAGGATCCTCTTTGGATCCTACTGTCTCTTCTCCTGTACCAACAGTGTTTGACTGACGGTAATCAGTAACATATTAAACAGTGTAAGGACCTACCAGATGATAAACACTTTTATAATTCACTCTGGATTAGAGCATTTGGGAAAATCCTTAAATGTAAATATCTGACTTTTGAGAAAGAGGCATTTTCCACAGACAATTGTTTTGAATATGCATCAGACAATGGATGTGTGGTGTGAGACCATGAAGCTGAGTGATTGTGTGAGTCTCACAATTAAATTTTGAGACTTGGCAGTTTTTCTATCAGTCTGTTGTGGCCAATGTGATTTTTATGCTATGGTGTGTTGGGGCAATAGTATTGTAGTGCAGAAGATAACAGTAGGCTTAATAAAGTCTTTATGTTATGTGTTATGTGTCTGTTATGTGGGGTGCATTTAAAAGTCACTCCGTTAGATGTTGTGGTTTATATAAGATTGCCTGTACAGTGAGTCTGAGTTGCAGAAGTGACTGTGCACACTTTAGGGAGGGCTCCCTGTTCAGGAAGTTAATTAATGAAAGGGAGACAAAGTAACCAAAGCAAACCTAACACCCAATGATAATTCACTTGTCTCCTCGAGACAGGGTTATCCCTTTTTTCCCCTTTTCTTCAAAACTTAACTTTTCTTCTTTAATGCAACTTTTGTGGCCAGGTGTCATGCTTTTATCCCAACTGCTACCATGATGGCATTACCTAGCAACCGCTGATCTACCTGTCTGAAAATCATTACAAGGACACTTAAAAAATACAGACCATATGGAACAATGACTCACCCACTCTGAGTTTCTGAACAAAACAAAAAAACATTTTGGGAAGTTTCTATATATGTTTTATGTATATACAATCAGCCATAAAATAACAATGAAATGTTATGCCCAGTATTATGTAGAATCCTCTTGGCCTGCCTGAAAAGCTCTGCTCCCTTAAGGCTGATTCCACAAGACCTCCATGCTGTACTCGCAACCACATCGCTGTGAAGAAGCTAGACAGCTAGCTAGCAAATGAACATGAGGCAGTTTATTCTCTACAGAATGTTTACTTCTTTGATTGCTCGTTTTCTTTCATTTTCTCTTTTTGTAAAACTGAAATACAATAAAACACAAATTAAACTACGAATTGTACATGAATCAGTTGAATACACATATGAACATAAATGTTGACAGTATATCTGCATATACAAGTGATGAAAACTCACTCTCATTATGTCAACGACAATCCTTTTTATCTTAAGCTTATCTTTCCCAAGGCACTGAATGCATGAGCTAAACCAAAACCGTCCTACACGTTGCCAAAAACGTCAAAGATTGATGCCAATGATCAATTGCTTTGATCATCAAGTACTGCATACATTCTCACAGCACTTTCGGGTTTACTACAAGGATATACTGTCACCAAACAGATCTTGGAACAGGATCTGGGACTTTTTATGCTTCCACAGATTTCCATACACTTCGATAAATAGTTACAGACATAGATTCTTTCTTCTCCTTGCCCTGCTGGCTCGCTCCTGCAGGCGGTTCTGTAACCCAAGGGGCTAGGCCTGGATGTAAAGCTGTGGTATGTTCCTCACTTTTGCATTCCCTGAACTTCATGTAGACTTTACAGTCGTTAGCATAATGCTGCGTAGAAGAACAACATCTGTAACAAATGTTCTTTTCTTTCAGGTACCTCTTGCAATCATCTATGTGTCTACTCCTTAACTCGCGACACCTTGCCAGCTGATGAGGTTTATTATGAATTGGACACTATCTAGATCGATGGGCCTGTTTTCTTTTCCCTTGAAAGCCTGTATACACATTTGATAGATCGGTCTTCCTTACAGATGATCGGTTGCTATACTTTGTTGCAGACAGTTCTGCTTTTGCAGAAATTTCATTATTGTTTATTGAAAATGTGAAACTTTGATCATTTTTTATCTTGGATTAACAATGAATCTGGTGAAAAAACTCAATGGCGAAAAGGAAACATGGTAATCTCCGTTGTACTTGGATACTTGAGTGATCCAATTATCTTGAAAACTGTATAACAGCTTTTCAATGACTGATTTAGCACCCCGAGCAGTATCCAGATAAGCAAGTCCCGGCAAGTGGCCTCCTGACTTTGCCGCCTCAATTTCTAACAAAAGGTCACCAAGCTCTCTTAACTTCACCTTGTCTCTGTTTGAGTCTCTGTTATCAAGTCTCTTTAGCAGAGCATCCTCAATAACCTCAGAGCTACCATAGCATTCACTGCATGAAAAGAGGTGTATCTGTACTAGGAAACTCCTGTATACACCACTGATTTTCGAAAGTATCTACAGTACCACTGACCGTATACATCAAATTCCACCAAGCTAGGATACTTCCGGATTGATACCAATTCGGATGTATCTCGCTGAGGAATCCTTCCATGGTATAGCCATTTGTTACCATGGCAAATAATCCACTCAAGGATTTTTTCAGGAGACCTTCACACCTCAAGGCCCATTTGCATTTTACACCTTCGCACAACTCTGCTTTACCCTATTGGTTGTTTAAAAAAAAAAAAAATGCTCCCAAAACCCTGACATCTATTGGGAGATTACCCAGTCACTCATTTTTATTTAGCCCAACCCAAGCCCTCATAACTTAGTGACTTGATTGGTTATTGGGCAGGTATGTAGATAGACTGTATAAATGTACAAATCAAAGTAAGAATGAAGAAAAAAAACATAAAATGTGGAAAAAATTAACAAATGTGCATTTATAAAGGTGCAATTAAATTGAAAGCAATACTAAAACAAACATGCACCAGTGCTTGTTAGATGTCCAAAATAAATGTCCTTCTAGCTCGGTCCCATTAGATATTACACGCTGACGGCATGGCATGCAATGGCATCCTCATCATCGGACATCAGCTCCAGCATTGCCGTCTGCCACAGTTCTCTCTCTGCATCTGTTCGAACGACTCTACACCTGGACTCCAGCAACTGCAAAACACACAATACGTTAACCCCTAAAAACACTCAAAAAAGTAAAGAACTTAATACATAGATGAACTTATACACATACTTATCTTTGTCTGTTTTTAGCCCCTGCCTTGATGGAATCTCTTAGCTGAGACTTCCTGACTGAGACAAAGAGTATTTCCTCTGCAATGTGTAATATGCTGGATTAAAAAAAAAATAAAAAATTCAGATAAGTGACAGGAACAATTCAAATTATTAGAGGGACAAAAATAAAGGGACATGAAAATAATGACAATAACAATTTCTGATTACCCTTTATCCAGGTCTGCATCTGCAAAATCATCTTTAATTCCTCCAGCAGATATGTCATCACTTATTCAGTGTGGAAAGAGAGTCGTGTCATTAATTACATTTAGAATGATTATGTAAAACCCCATACATAGCAGGTAAAGAAACAACATTCTTACCCAGTTTGTGGATCGTATTTGTGTGGGATGTTTTCTGAATTATGGAGGCTCTTTACAGCTTCCTGTAATGTTGAATTAAAAACGCTTTAATACATACATTTTTAAACAACATTGTATAATTCGGACAACAAACTGTTAAATATGCTGGTCACCTACAACAATGCAAGTAGCAAAAAGTAGATGTGTAGCTACATGCTTAGGCTAACTAAATGCTTAGGCAAGGTATAATTTACTATTATATTGTCAGCTAACATAAATGTCAACTTACCACAATGCCAATGTTATGTGTGCTCTTGACTCTTCCTGCAGTCTTCACTCATCAAACTTGCGCTTAAATGCATCAAGACGCTGGATAACCTTTTTGAGAAGAGCAGTATGTGCAGCTTGCTTCTCCTTTAAACCCTCAAGCTGAAGAGACACACCATGGCCAATCCCCCCACCCGGCTATGAAAAGAAGCACAGCACTTCTTTCTGCTAGTCATTAACATACCAAAGGTCTTTACACCTCACAGCCATCACCTCTCACTGCTAGCTGTGAGGACTCCTAGAAAAAGTTTCATAGATTCCCGTATACATCCACATACATGAGGTATCTGGTCGTCTCACAAAATTTCCTTTGCATTCTACCTTTCCAAGCACTCTACCTTAGACATCTGGCAAACTTAAAGTTTAGCGGACATTGCCCATACCATATTTGTCCGGATACAGCGTTTTTTTAATGCAGTGATTCTTCCAACCTCTGCCATACCATCTGAACACTTAGTGCTGGATTGTGCACATTCACTGACCTGATTCCTTTGATTCTGGCCCGAGCCATTTTACAACCAGGTCCAACTCCTCTCTGGCAGTTAGACTGAAGTCTCTTGTCACACTTTGGAATGACGTCTTCCACGCCCAATAATTTTCTGAGCAATCATCGAATGACAGTAACCCGGTACTCACTAACTCCTGTCGTATCAGATGTTTAGTTAGGTCAGTTGTCTAAAGGTCTCAGAGGATAGTCTCTGAAAGAGGATTCAGGCGAGTTTGCATTGTATGTGGTATGCTGTGGAGCACTATAGCCTACCCTGTGTCTAATGTGCACCTTTGGTGTTGATACTTGGCCTGTATTACTCTGATGGAGTGGAATAAACATAGGATCTCCTAGAGTAAACTGTGGACATTTAGGATCTGAAAACTGGTGTGCTGCTTGAGACATCGATTGCATGTGAATTTTTGTCCTGAGAGAGAGAATGAGTCTCCACCTACTCACTGGTCCCTTGTGCAGCATCTTGAAATGCTAATTCTGAGAAATCCTTAAGCGGTTCTTCTGATTCAACTGCAGCTTCATAAACTGCTGCTTCAGCAGAAGCTGTTACTGCTGCCCTTCGTTTTTGTAACACGTGCAAATTAGCTTCTAATTCTGCTTTGTGTCTCTCTGCTTCTGCTTCCAATTCTGCTTTCTCTTTCATCATCTTCGCCTCTTTTTCAGCGTAACACACCTCAGCGTGTGCTGCTTTGGCCTTTGCTCTAGCACAAATGGCTGCTGAACTGGTGGATGATCGACTCGAGCGTGAAGTATATCTGGAACCGGATACTTGCAATCATGTCTCTAACCCTTGCTGAGTAGTGTCATCATCCATGTTGCGAAGTGAATTCTTTCTGATCACAGAATTGTGCAGCGTTTGGTTGTGAATACAGCTCTTATAATCTGGCTTGTTGCATTGATGCTTTTTTACTATGCTGTCCTCGCAACCACATTGCTGTGAAGAAGCTAGACAGCTAGCTAACAAATGTACATGAGGCAGTTTATTCTCTACAGAATGTTTACTTCTTTAATTGCTCTTTTATTTCATTTTCTCTTTTTGTAAAACTGAAATATAATAAAACACAAATTAAATTACGAATTGTACATGAATCTATTGAATACACATATGAGCGTAAATGTTGATAGTATATCGGCATATACAAGTGATGAAAACTCACTCTCATTATTATGTCAACTACAATCCTTTTTATCTTTATTCTAGTAACATTGTATCAAAAATAACTTACAAGCATATCTTTCCCAAGGCACTGAATGCATGAGCTGAACCGAAACTGTGCTACACGTTGCCTGCACACCGAACCAAGTAAACTCGTTTGCATATGAGCAGAAAAAATAACAACTGCAATAATACAAATAGCCTGTAGGTGCTATCATACACCACAACCAGGTGATGGACAGAACAACCTCTGTGGGTGTGCTATGATGTCTGGCACCAGGCAGTTGGTAGCTGATGTTTTTCGGTGCTGTGTGTTGCAGTGTGGGGCCTCTGTGGAGCAGAATTGTTTGTCCAGTGCATCTCATGGGTGCTCAAATGTCTTGGTATCTGGGAAATTTAGAGGTTGGGTCAATGGTCTCAGGCTCTTTGTCTGCTGAGCCCAGACTATACACATGGCAGATTGTTGTGCACTGGGTGTTCTGGTGCCTTTGTATCATGGGCAACCATGCTCCCATGTTTTATCCTGCTTTTGAGCCAAAGCAGTTAGCCTCAGTTTCCTGTTCGTAGCTGAGAGGAGTGGCACCTGGGGTGGTCTTCTGCTGCTTTTGAAACATGTTATTTAAGTTTCTGTTGCTTTTCAGATCAAACTAATCTGGACATTCTCCTCTGACACATGGCAACAAGACATTTTTGCGCAAACAACTGCCACTCACTGAATATTTTCTCTTTTTTCAGTGACTGGTTGTCACTGACTTTCAGGGGGACACAAAGGTGCTTCTGGAAGACCATTGTGTACAGCAAGGATGGGACACTACTGACCTCGACTGAGGAGGTAATCGGGCGGTGGAAAGAGCACTTTGAGGAACTCCTGAATTCGACTAATCCACCCTCTGTTGCAGAGACAGAGCTGGAGGATGATGAGGGGGGTCGGCATTGATTTCCCTGGGCGAGGGGGTGTGGGAATATGCCGATCTAGTCTACATGTGTTTTGTGGATTTGGAGAAGGCATATGATCGCGTCCCTCAGGATTTTCTGTGGGAGGTACTGCAGGAGTATGGGGTGAGGGGGTCACTTCTCAGGGCCATCCAATCCCTTTACACCCAAAGTGAAAGCGGTTTTCGGATTCTCGGCAGTAAGTCAGACTTGTTTCCAGTGGATGTTGGCCTCCGCCAGGGCTGTGCTCTGTCACCAATCCTGTTTGTGATTTTCATGGAC
>JAAGKR010003011.1:15544-28416 GCA_011419295.1 Clarias macrocephalus
GCAATAATACAAATAGCCTGTAGGTGCTATCATACACCACAACCAGGTGATGGACAGAACAACCTCTGTGGGTGTGCTATGATGTCTGGCACCAGGCAGTTGGTAGCTGATGTTTTTCGGTGCTGTGTGTTGCAGTGTGGGGCCTCTGTGGAGCAGAATTGTTTGTCCAGTGCATCTCATGGGTGCTCAAATGTCTTGGTATCTGGGAAATTTAGAGGTTGGGTCAATGGTCTCAGGCTCTTTGTCTGCTGAGCCCAGACTATACACATGGCAGATTGTTGTGCACTGGGTGTTCTGGTGCCTTTGTATCATGGGCAACCATGCTCCCATGTTTTATCCTGCTTTTGAGCCAAAGCAGTTAGCCTCAGTTTCCTGTTTGTAGCTGAGAGGAGTGGCACCTGGGGTGGTCTTCTGCTGCTTTTGAAACATGTTATTTAAGTTTCTTTTGCTTTTCAGATCAAACTAATCTGGACATTCTCCTCTGACACATGGCAACAAGACATTTTTGCGCAAACAACTGCCACTCACTGAATATTTTCTCTTTTTTCAGTGACTGGTTGTCACTGACTTTCAGGGGGACACAAAGGTGCTTCTGGAAGACCATTCAGCACCTCAGGAGGGGGAAACGGGGAACTTGCTGTGTACAGCAAGGATGGGACACTACTGACCTCGACTGAGGAGGTAATCGGGCGGTGGAAAGAGCACTTTGAGGAACTCCTGAATTAGACTAATCCACCCTCTGTTGCAGAGACAGAGCTGGAGGATGACGAGGGGGGTCGGCATTGATTTCCCTGGGCGAGATCACTGAGGTAGTCAAACAACTCCACGGTGGCAAAGTCCCGGGAATTTATGAGATCCGTCCGGAAATGCTGAAGGCTCTGGGTGTTGAGGGGCTGTCTTGGTTGACACGCCTTTTCAACATTGTGTGGAAGTCGGGGACAGTGCCTAAGGAGTGGCAGACTTGGGTGATGGTTCCCCTTTTTAAAAAGGGGAACTACACTACTACACTATAGGGGCATTACACTACTCAGCCTCCCTGGGAAAATGTACTCTAAGGTGCTGGAAAAGAGGGTTCAGCTGATTGTCGAACCACAGATTGAAGAGGAGCAATGTGGTTTTCGTCCTGGTCATGGAACAGTGGACCAGTTTTTTACTCTTGCAGGAATCCTGGAGGGGGTGTGGGAATATGCCGATCTAGTCTACATGTGTTTTGTGGATTTGGAGAAGCCATATGATCGCGTCCCTCAGGATTTTCTGTGGGAGGTACTGCGGGAGTATGGGGTGAGGGGGTCACTTCTCAGGGCCATCCAATCCCTTTACACCCAAAGTGAAAGCGGTTTTCGGATTCTCGGCAGTAAGTCAGACTTGTTTCCAGTGGATGTTGGCCTCCGCCAGGGCTGTGCTCTGTCACCAATCCTGTTTGTGATTTTCATGGACAGGATATCAAGGCGCAGCCGTGGAGGAGAGGGTATCCAGTTTGGTGAGCTAAGGATTGCATCGCGGCCTTTTGCAGATGATGTGGTCCTGATGTCATCATCAGTCTGTGACCTGCAGCGCTTGTTGGATCACTTTGCGGCTGAGTGTGAAATGGCGGGGATGAGGATCAGCACCTCGAAATCTGTGGCCATGGTTCTCAGCAGGAAACAAATGGATTGTCTACTCCAGGTAGGGAGCGAGTCATTACCCCAAGTGAAGGAGTTTAAATATCTCGGGGTCTTGTTTACGAGTGATGGAATAATGGAACGTGAGATTGGCCGGAGAATCGGAGCAGCGGGGGCGGTATTGCAGTTGTTTTACCGCACTGTTGTGACGAAAAGAGAGTTGAGCCAAAAGGTCAATCTTCATTCCAACCCTCACCTATGGTCATGAGCGTTGGGTCATGACCGAAAGGACAAGATTGCGAATACAAGCGGCCAAACTGGGGTTTCTCAGAAGGGTAGCTGGCTTTTCTCTTAGAGATGGAGTAGAGGCGCTCCTTTGTGTGGAAAGGAGTCAGTTGAGGTGGTTTGGGCATCTAGTAAGGATGTCACCAGGATACCTTCCTAGGGAGGTGTTCTTGGTATGTCCAGCTGGGAGGAGACCACGGGGCAGACCAAGGACTAGATGGAGAGATTATATCTCCACACTGGCCTGGGAATGCCTCGGGATTCCCCAGTCAGAGAAGTGTGTCAGCTGATTTGGCTGGGGAAAGGGAAGTTTGGAGTTCCCTGCTGGAACTGCTACCCCCGCGACCTGATTTTGGATAAGCGGTTGAAGATGGATGGATGGATGGATGGATGGAGGTTGTTAGTGATAGAGAGAAAACCTTAAGATGATTATGCTTATATTATATATTCTCTTATTGTTGTCATTGTTTGATGTTGTTATGTAGAAAATGTCATTGTTGTTGTACATGTTTTTATTACTACATATTCCATTTTGTTATTTCTTGCCGCATCCATCCACTCACCCCATCTTTGTTTTTTTTTAGTTTTTTAAAATGCTCATGAAGTGTTGAGACTCTAGTCTCTCACTAATACATCAGTATATCAAGGCCAATCTCCCTCTTATGTCTAATCCAAACCAGTTTGCCTACAGAGCAAACAGGCCCACAGGGGGTGTAGGTGCCATAGTTCTCCATAGACATACTGAAACTGTTAGTATGGTCTTCAGCTAACAACCTGTAAACAATACAAAAACAAAATAATTTGTTATTGACTTTAGGAAGCATAGTGCAGACCTAGCTTCATTTTACATAAATGGGGACTGAATAGAGAGCATTTAGTCATTTAAATTCCTGGGTATCAACATCTCTGAGGATCTACATTGGGTATAAAAGAATCACTCCCTTTAAAAAAAAAAATCACATTTTGTTGCTTTGCAGTCTGAAGTGAAGACAGACAGTTTTAGTTTTATCCAGCTGTATTTACAACATTTAACACCCAAGTGAAAGATATAAAACCAACATGACAGAAAAATAGGGGGGAAACAGAATCACTGATTTGGAAAAGAATCACACCTCCTAAAACTCGCTCAAGTGAAGCTAATCACCTTCTCAATGCAACACAGCTTTAAACATCTAGACTTTGCAACTCTTCTTGCATTTTAACCAATTCTGTTATAGGTTTCATCTTATTTGAGAAATTTTAACTTCATCGACTACAATGTTAATGGACAGATATTGCTCCAGACTGGAATTTGCATAGCAATAAAATACACGTATTGTCTGTAATCAACAAGAAAGTTATAAATACATCAATAAATCTTGCTTTATGTAAGTTACACTTGAAAGTATTTAATCCCCATTGAAAATTTGTTTTTTTGCAGTTGTGATAAATAAGTGGAAGAGTAGCAATTTAGATATCTTGACACAACTAATACAACAAGTGGTTACTCCAAAGTTAACAAAAAAAGAAACATATTCAGTACTGAGTAGAGCCCACTTTATCTAATATGACCAGCTGCAAACATGATGTATAGCCAGACACTATCATTTCTAAGGGCATCTTAGCCCATTCTTCATGAGCCGAAGCAATGATTTCTTCTCTTAACTTTATGAACAACTCTCTTGTTTTAGCCATTTCTGACATGCAGTCAAACATCTCTATTAACAAAAGTCCAAGTATTTGATGTGTTCTAAATCAAGTACACCAGAGATATCTAATTAGTTGCATCAGGTGTGCTTGCCACAATGCATGATTTACAAATTTGTGCTCTAATGAGGGATTTTATTCGGGTGGTTAAATAATTCTGAGACTTCAGGTAATCATTAAAAGGGGCCATTTGTGCTGAATTTGGAGAAATTATTTGTTATATTAGTATTCTATTTAAATTGCTCTTGTTTCAAAAGTTTATTATAAACAGCTGCAAGTTTGTAATCTGGGCCATAAAAGGGGGTTTGTAATCTGGGCCATAAAGGGTTATAGACATATACATGTCCATAACCTTTTCAGCAATTTGAAATTCTTAATGATTCGGATCATGCCGGCTACACATGGGTGAGCCTTGGCCGCCCCTGAGTTTTTTTCAATTCACTGGTCAATTCTCTTGGACCGCTTTTGGTAGGTCCTGACCACTACGGACTGGAAATATCTCACAAAAGCTGTAGTTTTTGGAGTTGGTCTGACTCAGTCATCTAGCTATCACAATTTGTCCATTGTCAAAGTCAGTCAAACCCTTATATTTGCCTATATTTCTAGTTTCAGCTCATAAACTTTATGGGCAAAAAGTCACTTGTGGGGCTTTTTCCCACGAAATGGCACAATTTAGAGCGCGCCATGACGCGAAATCCCACAAGCAACATTCTGGAATTTAAATAAATGTGTTGTGCTTCACTAAATATCCTCCAGATGGCGCATGGAATGACCTTAAGTCAGACAAAGCACAACAAAGAACTGTGTAGCATATTGTGTATTAGTTAGCACAAAACAATATTGTTTCCAATGCTATTTTGTTTTACAATAGATCTTTCATGATGAATGTGTGTATATATGCTTCATATTATTTACATAATGATGGAATCTGATGCCCAGAATAATGCTTTAAAATTCATAATAAAAAGTTTCTTATACAGTTTTTGTAATGTCTTAACAGGGAGAAAACAATGAAAGACATGGCAAAGCCTCAGTTTAAATTGTCTTAAAATTAATTAAATTTCCTGATAGTAGGCTATCTGATACTATGCGAATGTCCTGACTCATGAATATATCAACATATCTTTGTGAAAACGTAAAAATGTGTCAACATCGAGCACCATCAGAAAACATGAATGAACAAATAAAAAATCTTTTTTTTTTTTTGTAAATATTCTTATATGTAAACGATATAAGTGCTTCAGGCTTTTTACAGTATAATAATAATCATCATGTTTTTTTTTTTGCTGTTTTTGTCCAGCATTGAATAATTATTTAATCCATTATTTGACCACAGCTGGAACTAATAGCTGGCATGTGATTGAGAATTTATGACTGAAATAAAGCTGTTCATTGGCATACGTAAACCCCGTTTTGTGCGTAACCTTTCACTTTACAAAAGGCAGCATTTTGATCAAAAGGCTGATAAACGCATGCGATTTATCGATAAAAATGTTAAAAAGTCATCGCATCTCGCAAAAATGCAGATCTAACATTATAAACATGTCCATAAATGTAAATAAAAAGGAATATTTAACAATATATGTGAAATGCATTTCACTTATTATTTCACAAAATTACAGATTAAAACAAGGAAAGAAGATGTACTGAGCTTCAGTTCATTGGCGAAATACATTTTAGGCAGAGATATCTGCTCGGTCTTGTTAATTCGTTTTAAACCCCTCAATTCTGCCAATTCCCCTGTCAGCGAAACCGGTTTGATAACTTCACACCTATCAGGACTGTAAGGTGAGAAGAGGGATTACAGTAACTGTTACTGTGGGTGTTCACCTCAGAGCACGCTGTCGCATTGTATTCATTGTATGTTTGTTTGTTGCATTTCTGGGAGAGTTTGTGTGCAGTTTTATCAATAAATTAGCTCATATCTGCACAAGCGTTTATCAGCCTTTTGATCAACTGCACTCACTTTCACTTTGCAAAAGGCAGTACTTATTGTTAACTGTATATTTAAAGCGCATACACACGCATTTATCATGAAAGATCTATTGTAAAACAACAAAAAAAATCCTGTTTGCGTCAGCATTTATCAGCGTTTATCTAGCAAGTAGCCTATATATTTGTGCTTGTTTAATTTCTGGAGGGAGTATGTCTGCATTTTGTATCGTTAAATCGCATGCGTTTATCAGCCTTTTGATCAAAATGCTATGCTTTGTAAAGTGAAAGTGCGAGCCGCAGGTTTAAACACGTCAATTTTAAAGCATGATTTAGGGCATCGCATTTCATTATTATGAACATAATTTATGAATTACACTTGACAGATATCAAATCCAACTATGAAGATGAACTGTGCAGGCGGTAGAGCTCTGATTAGACTATGTAGGAAATAAGCTCAACATCCCGGAGCCCAAACCTTATTTAAATTACATTTTTAAAATAACAAATATTGTAAGTAAACAACATAGCACAAGTTTAGAAAATAAAATATTTAGACCATGAAAAATAATTATATTATTATAGAATAATAATAACTATTTTAGATGCCAGCTGGCCCTGTTCTTATAATGCTCTTTGTCAGGGTAAATTTTCATGTACTATAAAACAGGTACATCTGTATGAATAAATCAAGACGCGTGTTTTTTAGCCCAAAGCCCGTGAAAACTGCAAATTCAGGGAAACGCTCCCCTGTGAGAGGTTGTCTGCTGTTTTAACCACTGCAGAGAAAGTTAGCCAGCTGTAGTTTTCAGAAATCCTTTTTGACCTGTGGCCGTGTTTCGCGGGTACATGAGCTCAGAGCGCCTGGGAATTGTCTGGAACTCAAATCTCTGAAAACATTGTCTTTTGAAACCAGCGACAATTGCAGCGCTTCTAGGTAAAACATAATATACCTGACCATAAATTAAAATTTATATTTACGGCTATATGCGAAATATATTTCACTTAAATATTACAGATTCAAACAAGGAAAGATGTGGCGCTGAGTTTCAGTTCATTGTGATGCAGACAAAAGGTCTAGGGAGGAAACAGAGACATTTCTTTTTCCATTTTCTGCATTGAGTTTAACCATGTAGCACTTTTAGCAAAAGCAACCCAACAGCGTGATTAATGTGCCCAAAATAACACACAATTTTGACCCAGCATAAACAACCCATGTATTTACAGAAACCCAGCATTTTTTTGAGTGTGTGAAGAAAGCGCAGTCAAAGCTCAGGGATTCTGCATGCAGTCACATTGTATTCAGCGAGTAGCATATATTTTTGTGTTTGTTGCATTTCAGGGGGCATATGTCAGCAGTTTTATCGGTAAATCTGATCATAACTGTGTGCGCGTTTATCAGCTTTCTGACCAAAAAGCGCACACACGTAACTCACTTTCACTTTGCAAAAGGCAGTGTTTATTGTTTAGTGTATATTTATAATGCATATACACAATAAAACAATATTGTTTTAGGTTAACTTATCATACACTTTTGAAAACTTTGTTGTACTTCATCTTTTTCTACACACGCGCGGGTACGTTACACCAATAATAATAATAATAATAATAATAATAATGAAAAATTCACAGTACTACTTCTACTACTACTACTACTACTAATAATAATAATAATAATAATAATAGAGCAAGTGCAGTCAAAGAAGAATCATCATTGAAAGAGAGAAGAAAATGAAGAATAAATACATATCAGTATTTACAGTTTGAGCTCGAAACGTTTATGAGCTCTGTCGCTTGCTGTCAATGGGCATCTAAGAGAGATTAACACATTTTCGCCTTCAATAGACACATAATACCTCAGATATGTAGGGGGCAACACAACTGCCCCCTACAGGTAATGAATGTCATTTTCACAACTTCCCGTGTGCTGCTCGACACGTGCGTTCTTAATGGCCAGATCTGCACTGCCTAATATAACCCACACATTTCCAGGTGTCATTGTAATGAAATATTGTAACTGAAGTTACTGAGACAAGGGCCATATTGTCATGGCTAGATGACTGGGTCAATGCAACTCCAAAGCTGTAGATCTTGTGGGCCATTCCAGGTCTGAGCTGGTTAGGTCCTCCCAAAAGTGGCCACGGCACACTGATGCACGTGGAGAGACAAGACTGGCCTGTGTAGTCCAATAGAATAGCTGGTTCGAATAGAAAGTTCCCATAGAGAGATAGGTGGTCATAATGTCATGGCTGATCCCTCTCTCTCTCCCTCAGCACGGCTGGGACAAATGAATGGATTAAAGGATCTTGTGCTCCCGCCACATCATGAAAGTGGCGTGGGTTGCTGAGTCAGGGGTAAAACGGCTTGAGTGAACATCATAGTTTAAGGCTCAGAGCCTAATGTTGAGTGACCAATGCTAAAGGCCTCTTCTTTCTTTCTCCAGTCTCTGGGACCTTGATTTCCAAATTAAATACAAAACTTACTTTCATTTCAAAATAGGGCTTTGGTCCATCGAGCAAGATTCCATTTCTTTTTGTCATATTGCTGCAGAAATTCATGCAAAGTTAGAATTTTTTTTGTTGGTCTTAAGTAATATTCTAATTTTCTGAAATACAGAATTTGGGGTTTATCATCAAAATGAAAAGAAATGAAAACTTGAAATATATCAGCCTGTGTGTAATGAATCTATATGATATACAAGTTTCACTTTTTACATTGAATTACTGAAATAAATAAACTTTTTGATAAATTTCAAAATTATTGAAAAGCATACAGTACAAACCTCTTTTTGTTGTATATACACACACCAATCAAACATTTGGTCATAAGTTTGTATTTATGTGATACATTTTAGAAAAATACTGTATTTTTTCTAAACTATGAATTAATACATATGGAATTGGGTAATTAAGTATCAACAACAGTCAGTTGTTATTTTAAGGCACAAAAGTCAACTGTTCTTGAATAGTTCTTGTTTTTGTTACTTAATTGAATAATTCCATTTGAGTTTTACCAGGTTACCAGGTAGCAGCTCTTCTCATTCCTAAAATGACACGCATTTAGCACCATGATCAGCTCCGCTACACGTGGGAGAGTGGCATGGCGCTTTAACTCTCCATGGCTGGTAAAGCATAATGACTCACCGTTCTGGGGTAAATCACACCACATAAAGGCCACTGTAAACATCTATCTGGCTATGTTCCGGGTGCATGCCCCTCTAATTTGTTCTCTCTGTTTTGCCCCCACAGACTCTGAGTAGTCCAGAGATTCCCCGAAATAAGACGAAGTCCTTGCCAAAGCTCGCTCATCAAAAACCTTTCTCACTCATCTGCTGGAAACGAGAATCCAGAAGCAAACAATACAGCAGCAGCTATTGCTGTTGCGCCCTAGCCGACCACCCTTCCTCATTCCACTCCAGGTTTTCACTTAGTTTCAAGTTACTTTGCCATCTGCACACCTGCCACTAATTTCCTTTTATCTACCAGCTTTAAAAGACAGATATCTACCTTCACCAGTTGTCGAATTATTGCATGCTCCTAGTCTAATGTTCTTGTGCCCTTTTGCCAAGTTATTATCTTTCATGTTGTCAACTCCTTGCCCCCATTTACATTTCTTGCTTCATAGATTGGACCCGTTTGCTATGCTGATTGAATTACCAGCTTTGATCTCTCGCTTCTGCTCTTGACTACGTGCTCATCTAGTGATCTGGATAAATTGCCACACTGACTGCAAGAGTTTTGAACTCTTGCTTCTGTTTCTCGACTATGACTCTGCCAAACCCCCAGGATTTATTGTAACTCAGACTACAGCTGCGCGCTTGTGAAATTAAAGTTTTGATCACCAGCACTACTAATGTCACTCTGCATGCCAGACACTGCACACGCTTTGCATCTTTGGTTAGCCCAATTTTTTTTTTTTTTAATGATAAAAAGACAGAGGGTTTGGTTTTTGGTCCTGGTGCCAGGGGTAGAGTTCCACCTCTGGATTTAGGAGCTTTGGAGCAGTATGTTAAACCCACAGCATCAAATTTAGGTGTTATTTTTTACCATGGCCTTAAATTTGATAAACAGATCAGTGCTGTGGTTCGGTCCAGTTTCTTTCAGTTAAGGCAATTGGCAAAACTTAAACCTGTTATGTCCTTTAGGCTTTTCGAAATAGCCATTCACGGCTTCATCACCACTTGCATTAATTACTGCAATGCCCTGTATTTTGGGATCTCTCAAGCAGCATTACATCGGCTACAGCTGATCCAAAATTCTCCTGATTGACTATTAACGTCTACGCGTAAAAAAGAACACATCTCTCTTCATTGGCTCCCGGTACGGTACCGAATAAATTTTAAAATTCTTTTGGTCAAGTTTAAATGTTTACATGGCCTTGCCTGCCCTACCTCTCAGATCTGCTTAAGCCATATGCTCAATCCCGGACTCTCAGATCATCAGATAAACTTTTGCTGACGGTACCCTTGACCATTCGTAAGGCCACATCACTGAGGGTGTTTAAGTCCCATCTCAAAGCTCACATGTTTTCTCTGGCATTTAAACCAACATGAGATGTTGATTTTACATGTTGTTTGATTAGTTTGTGTGTGATGTGATTTTAATTATGTTCCTTTTTAATATTATTATTTATTTATTTATTCATTTATTTATTTATTTATTTATTATATATTTTTATTTTCTTAATTTAATTCACTTATTTTATTTAATTTTTATTATAGTACTATATTATTTTCTTATTTATGTGAAGCACTTTGGGGCATTCTTGTTGTTAAAGTGCTATATAAATAAAGATGAGTTGAGTTGAGTTGAGTCTCCAGTACCTCTGTCTACAACTGCTCTCACTCCATGCGTCGGATACCACACGTTTTTGCCGATGTCATTCCATGTATTGAATACTGCTCAAGCCAGTATTTACCCAGTGCATTCCTCATTAATGTCATTAAAACTTTCAATCCAGTTTGTTGTTTCTGCTTTTGGGTCTTCCAAGCCTGCATGAGAAGGTCAGCTCGCGACAGAATTATTTGGCCTCCATGGACCCAGCGGACTTTGGAAATCTCAGGACCACCTTGGAGGTCTTTCTCCTTCTCTCTGGAAGGGCATGTGAGTGGGGAACAATGCTATGGGATGCTGATGATTCTTGCTGCACTAGCTACAACACCTTCACAAATGAGAAGAGGAGAGTTTTTGACCATTCCCTATCAGGGAGGGAGGCAGCCGGGCGGATGCTGAGACTGAAACCGCACGGGTACATGTTCAATCTATGATTATGACATTTGTGTTCCCCAACCCAGCGGCCTCTTGTGGATGGAATGAGTGTGCCATGTTCGACGTGTTTTTTAACAGACTGTCCGAGGCCGTGAAGGACAAGTTGCTTTCTCGTGAACTTCCTTCAGACCCAAATGGCCTGATGGATCTCGCAGGTCACATCGACGTGGGCCTCTAACTTAGACACCAAGAGCTCACCCAACCCCTGCTAAGGATGAGACCAAATGTTCCACCACTAACTACCAATCCTCCTGCTGAAACCATGCAGGTTGACCACCCCGAATCTCTCCTGAGGAACATCAACGTCATTGAGACCAAGAGGCCTGCTTCTACTGCAGCCAAGTAGGTCATATCCACCTTGATCCAGAGGTGATGGTTGTAAGAAAAAAAACTCCCTTAAAAGAGACATGAAAAAGAAACTTTAAGAGGAACTATACTCAAATGTAAGCATATCCTAATTTATGTGATACCAGATAGTATGTCTATAAATAAATGTATAATAGGCAAGCATTTCAAGTAACATAAAGTCCACTTTGTTGAGGTTATGTTCACTAATGAAGACTTTGGCACAAAATGGTTATAAAATTAGTCAAGTAATTGCAGTCATAAGTCACCACAGAAACAAGCAAACAAAAAATATTCATGACTACGGACTCGTCCTCAGTTATCCCATCTTTAAGCAGACCACAAGAGTCCCTCAGCACCAGCACTGAGTGGTTCCCATGTGATGAGAACTCCAACCAGAAGCAAGGAATGAGGAGACATCAGACCCCCAACAGTGCTCCTTTACATGTTGGTGTTGGCCTTTCGTCTGCTCGCGTCAAGGGGTCACCACAGCGGACCATCCAGTCTGCACATATACAGGTTTTACACCAGATGTATACAGTTTAATATTTACTAATATAATAATATATACATTTTCACCTAGATTTAAGCACTGAAATTATGTCTGAGTCCCAAACACTAACTGGAAGGCTATTTCATAACTGTAGGACTGTTTCATTCACTCAGGTATTATGGCATAAGACCATTCAGTGCTTTAGAAGTCAATAGTTTGAGGATAAGTAAAGATTATATTAAAAGTTCAGTTGGCCCCACTTTCTTATTAACACTTTCCGTTCAAGGATACTGTCTCCCCAGTCACTGCTGTGAGGGGGTAAACATGTTACATCTGTTCATTTGTAACTGCGATGCAAACAAAAATGGATGCCTCACTTGTGATTTGAATGAAAAAGCAGCAATGTGCAGTGATTCCTTTTTTGTGGTCTAAGGGTGTACGTTACACGTAAATGCAGAAACAGAAATGCATGTATTGCATTTTTTGTGCAGTATTGGAACATTATCATAAAAAAGGTTCAACGAGCAACAGTTGTTATAATTATATTCGCATTGAAGAGCTGAAGCCTAAATTTATCATTAAATTCAGAGGACTGATATCCAAGATGATGTTTTTTTGGCTCTCAGCCTAAAACATTTTATAATGGGGGAATACGAAAGCCTGTTGACACATGGATAAAGTGTATTGAAAAGCAAGGAGATTATGTAAAAGATTTTGATTTTTTAAGTTAAATAAAATTAATTCTATAGTCAGAGTGTGCATAATTATTGAGTCACCCTCATAGTATTTTAAAAGGAATGCAAAGGCTCACTCTGAACCAATGTGAAAAAGAGAGGAGTTCTCACATCTTCTAGAAAAAGTCCCAGTGGAACATTCAGACAGTAAGGCATTACTGGTTGAGGTAAAAATATCATGAGCTAGTTTCTGTGCATCATGTAGTGACATTATATCCGTTATCTTAGCAATATCTCGGAGTAAAGAAGGCAGTCATAGTAATGGCATCTACATGGCAAAATAAAATCCATGATGACATCTCATATTAACCTCTTTTTGTTCTCCTAGACAGAAATGAGCAATTTTTAAAACTTGAAACATATTTTTGTCACGACACATCAAGCCACAGCCCCGTCATGATCACCTGAGAACTCCCATTCCACACTCTCATCCACTTCTTATATCCACCCGCCTCACTCTCGGCTCTCCACACACCTGTACGTTATCAGTGATCACCTTTCATACCTATATAAACCACACTCTGCCACC
>JAAGKR010003011.1:30620-41198 GCA_011419295.1 Clarias macrocephalus
ATCCACCCGCCTCACTCTCGGCTCTCCACACACCTGTACGTTATCAGTGATCACCTTTCATACCTATATAAACCACACTCTGCCACCACCAGGTTGCCAGTTTATTGTGTGCCTCACCAGCCCAATTTACCAGCGTTTCGTCTCGTCTCGTCATAGTCTGTCTAGTTATCGACCTCGTTTTGTTTTACCGACCACGTCTACGCCTCTTGCCCTTTGAAGTCTAGTTTTGGATCTTGCCGTTATCGACTGCTTACCTGTTTACGACCACGATTTATCCTCGCTCCACGCCGAGCTCACACAGCTCTCTTCCCGCGTCGGCTCTGCATGCTCCCGCTTCAGCGCAAGGATCAGGTTTCACACGCCGGCATACACACCGGATTGCGCCTCGCTCGCGCCGGCTCCGCGCGCTTCCGCATTCCAGCGACACTTCTCCTGCTCACACCGCAGCGCGGAGATAAACTCAAGTCTTGCTTTTATTATCACCACTCTTCTGGCTCAACTATACACGAGCACTCACTACTTCCTGTCTGTGATCGACTCATAATCTGCACTTGGATCCATCGCGCCCTCTGCCGGCCCCTGACAATTTTAGGAGTTTTCTCCACCTACTCAAATGAATCTCCTGAGAAATTGTTTCTCATAGAAGAAAAAACCTGAGCACTTTAAATGGTCTTAAATGTGGCTCATTATAGAGGGAAAATTAAGTTCTCAATTTGGTTTCCAGTATTGCTTCAAGATGTAGGGACATGTAGGAACTGGCAGGCGACCTCAAAGAGGGCTGCTGGAAGAGGAAGAGACAGTTCACAACATCAGCAAATAAGGAAAGAAACGGTTACTCTTTCCCAACTCAGATGGAGCGTATCTGCAAACAACTTCCTTGCACAAGAGAAAAGTATCTCACATCTCCACTCAAAACGGTGTAGAGCAGCACAAGTGCCTTGAATAGAGAAGTTTCAGAACCCCCTGTCAGTTGCTGACCCAGAACAGAGAACATACAAAGCTTTAGGGACACATACTATGTTAATCAGTTAAAGTATGCCACTAGGGCAGATATAAAAACATATGTGTGGGCATGTAGAATGTATGATGTCTTTGTGTTATGTTTAACATGTGTATCATAAACTTACGTAGTGTAATCAACCTGTAAAAAAACTTCGGCTTGAACTCCGACGCCACTTGAACACCGCCTTCGTGCAACGAAGAGGCCCGCAGAAGAAGTCTCAGAGCATTGTCATCGATAACCAGGCAACCAAACTGAGGGCTTTACCAAACAACGTCACCTCAACCCAGCGCACCAACCAATCAGCAATGCCGTGATTCCCTTCGCTGAAGGCAAACCAAGAACAACCGTCACGTAACGCAAGTACTTTACACATCCACACCCACACTCATGTATCTTGCACTCACTCTTTACTCTTGGGACAACCATTGCACACTACATTACTATTTATTCTATAAAGAAGCACAAGTCACTTTAAGTACAAAACACTTTACTTTACAGCATACTTGCACACCCCCTGGACATCTCTATTTATATCCCATATTCTCTATACTGTACACCTAGGTACACCTAGGCTCTCTTATATTCCTTATATTGTATACATATTTTTCTACATTTGCACCCAGGTTTTTTCTCATTTTCTTATTCTCTTATATTTTCTTATATTTTTCGTACATTTGTTTAATTTCTATATTTTTCTTATTGGAAATTGTATATTTTTACTGTACATATATTTTATTATCTTATTCTTAGTTAAATCTATTTCTACTTTTTCTGTTATATTCATTTCTTTATTCTAAGGTCACAGGCAGTCGCCTAAGCATTTCACTGCATATCGTACTGTGTATGACTGTGCATGTGACAAATAAAATTTGAATTTGAATTTGATTTGATTTGAAGTAAAACAAACAAAGCTTCATACCTTGCCGAAAGTGGTGCGCGATTCATAACTAAACTCTTGTGACTTTCTCAGTTCTAGTAAACCTAAACAAAAGAACTCCATTAACTTTCACAGTCTAAACTGTTCATGTGTGTGTGTGTGTGTGTGTGTGTGTGTGTGTGTGTGTGTGTGTGTGTGTGAATGATTAAATAGTGTAGTTTCATGTATCGTAGAGTAGTTCAATAAATTCCTGTTTCTTTATAAAGAACTGTTGTCTTGGTCATGCATTTTAAAGTTTAAACATTTGCCCAGATCTTACGTTACCTTGCTCATAACTTGGTAAATACCTGATTTTGTATCATCATCGTCGGCCGCGGGATAAACAGAATTGTTAAGATACACTAAATCATGCTAAACGCTGAACGGATAGATGATTAATTGTATGAATTTATAACTGGTATAAATTTTGTTCAGTTTAATCAAATTAACTCGAATCATTAAATATTCGATTCACCTCTAATCCAGAGTTGAAACACTACATATTAATAGTGAAGAATGCATTGAGCATTGTGTCCACATTAAAACCCTATAGTCATTACCGCTAAATCTCATTTGTCATGTGCAATTCACTTATTATGAATCCATCCTTACTTTCAGCATTACATCCTAGTACAATTTTCTCACCGTCAAACAAAGAACAAAATTCTCATATTCAGGCCAGTAAAATAACCGGATCACCCCAGTTCTCTTACCAACTCAGCCTTGGACGCCCTCTCTGGTGCCACCATTTTCACAAAGTTGGACCTCCGGAGTGCCTACAACTTGGTGCGTATCAGAGAGGGCGATGAGTGGAAGACGGCCTTCATCACCCCTACTGGACACTACGAAAGCTTGGTCATCCCCTTTGGACTCTGTAACACTCCAGCTGCTTTCCAACATTTCAACGACATCCTTAGAGACATGTTAGGTCAATGGGTATTTGTCTACCTCAACAATATCCTTATCTACTCACGCACCGCCGACGAGCAAGTCCAACACGTCACAGTGGTCCTTAAGAGATTGCTCGCCCATCAGCTGTACTGTAAGTTGGAGAAGTGCGCTTCACGAGTGCTTCACCATGTTCCTGGGCTTTGTCATTTTGCCCAATGGTGTGGCCATGGACCCGCAGAAGCTAGAAGTTGTACGTCATTGGCCCCTAACCAAAACTCTCAAACAACTTCAATGGTTTCTCGGGTTTGTGAGCTTTATCCGGGACTACAGTACAGTTGCAGCACCCTTAACCACACTGACAACATCAGAGTCAATGTCACTCCACTCCTCTCGCACCATCCAGTACATCCAGCGTGCTTTCTGGTGTCCATCAATAACCAAGGACATCGAGGAGTTCATCCAGGCATGCCCAGTGTGTGCCAGGGCCAAGGACACTAACCAACCGACACCAGGGGAACTCCAACCACTCCCTGTTCCCCACCGGCCCTGGACGCACATTGCCATTCACTGCATGAAAAGAGCTGTATCCGGACAAATATGGTATGGGAAATGTCCGCTAAACTTTAAGTTTGCCAGATGTCTAAGGCAGAGTGCTTGGATTACCAGTTACTGGGATTTTCATGCACAACCATTTCTAGGGTTTACAAAGAATGGTGTGAAAATAGAAAAACATTCAGTATGCAGCAGTCCTGTGGGCGAAAATGCCTTGTTGATGCTACAGGTCAGAGGAGAATGGGCTGACTGATTCAAGCTGATAGAAGAGCAACTTTGACTGAAATAACCACTCGTTACAACCGAGGTATGCAGCAAAGCATTTGTAAAGCCACAACACGCACAACCTTGAGGCGAATGGGCTACAACAGCAGAAGACCCCAGCGGGTACCACTCATCTCCACTACAAATAGGAAAAAGAGGCTACAATTTGCACAAGCTCACAAAAATTGGACAGTTGAAGACTGGAAAAATGTTGCCTGGTCTGATGAGTCTGGATTTCTGTTAAGTCATTCAAATGGTAGAGTCTGAATTTGGCATAAACAGAATGAGAACATGGATCCATCATGCCTTGTTTCCACGGTGCAGGCTGGTGGTGGTGGTGTAATGGTGTGGGGGATCTTTTCTTGGCACACTTTAGGCCCCTTAGTGCCAATTGGGCATTGTTTAAATGCCACAGCCTACCTGAGCATTGTTTCTGACCACGTCCATCCCTTTTTGACCACCATGTACCCATCCTCTGATGGCTACTTCCAGCAGGATAATGCATCATGTCACAAAGTTCGAATCATTTCAAATTGGTTTCTTGAACATGACAATGAGTTCACTGTACTAAAATGGTCCCCACAGTCACCAGATCTCAACCCAATAGAGCATCTTTGGGATGTGGTGGAATGGGAGCTTTGTGCCCTGGATGTGCATCCCACAAATCTCCATCAACTGCAAGATGCTATCCTATCAATATGGGCCAACGTTTCTAAAGAATGCTTTCAGCACCTTGTTGAATCAATGCCATGTAGAATTAAGGCAGTTCCGAAGGCGAAAGGGGGTCAAACACTGTATTAGTATGGTGTTCCTAATAATCCTTTAGGTGAGTGTACAATGTTGTTTAAAAATGTATGTATTAAAGCGTTTTTAATTCAACGTTACAGGAAGCTGTAAAGAGCCTCCATAATTCAGAAAACATCCCACATAAATACGATCCACAAACTGGATAAGAATGTTGTTTCTTTACCTGCTATGTATGGGGTTTTACATAATCATTTTAAATGTAATTAATGACACGACTCTCTTTCCACACAGAATAAGTTTCAAACAGTGATGACATATATTTGCTGGAGGAATTAAAGATGACTTTTGCAGATGCAGACATGCATAAAGGGTAATCAGAAATTGTTATTGTCATTATTTTCATGTCCCTTTATTTTTGTCCCTCTAATAATTTGAATTGTTTCTGTCACTTATCTGAATTTTTATTATTATTTTTTTATCCAGCATATTACACACTGCAGAGGAAATACTCTTTGTCTCAGTCAGGAAAGTCTCAGCTAAGAGATTCCATCAAGGCAGGGGCTAAAAACAGACAAAGATAAGTATGTGTATAAGTTCATCTATGTATTAAGTTCTTTACTTTTCTGAGTGTTTTTAGGGGTTAACGTATTGTGTGTTTTGCAGTTGCTGGAGTCCAGGTGTAGAGTCGTTCGAACAGATGCAGAGAGAGAACTGTGGCAGACGGCAATGCTGGAGCTGATGTCCGATGATGAGGATGCCATTGCATGCCATGCCGTCAGCGTGTAATATCTAATGGGACTGAGCTAGAAGGACATTTATTTTGGAAATCTAACAAGCACTGGTGCATGTTTGTTTTAGTATTGCTTTCAATTTAATTGCACCTTCATAAATGCACATTTGTTCATTTTTTCCATATTTTGTTTTTTTCTTCATTCTTACTTTGATTTGTACATTCATTAGAGTTTGGTTTGATTTTAATAAAAAAATTCTGAATAAATTCTATTGTAATTTTTTAATTGATCTGGGGGATGTATAGTACTGTCAAGGGGGGAGGGGTAGATAGGGTCTATCTACATACCTGCCCAATAACCAATCAAGTCACTAAGTTATGAGGGCTTGGGTTGGGCTAAATAAAAATGAGTGACTGGGTAATCTCCCAATAGATGTCAGGGTTTTGGGAGCATTTTTTTTTTAAACAACCAATAGCGTAGAGTTGTGCGAAGGTGTAAAATGCAAATGGGCCTTGAGGTGTGAAGGTCTCCTGACAAAATCCTTGAGTGGATTATTTGCCATGGCAACAAATGGCTGTACCATGGAAGGATTCCTCAGGAGTGTATACAGGAGTTTCCTAGTACAGATACACCTCTTTTCATGCAGTGATTGATTTCATCACGGGCCTGACGGTTTCCGAGGTTAAAAATGTCATCCTGACCATAGTGGATCGGTTCTCCAAAGCGGTGCACCTGGTGGCCCTCGCTGGACTCCCGTCAGCTAAAAGGACAGCTGAGCTGATATTAGAGCATGTAGTCCGTCTGCATGGGTTCCCAAAGGACATCGTCTCGGACAGGGGGCCCCAGTTCACTGCACACTTCTTGAAGGCCTTCTGCCGTCTGATCAATTCTATCTCCAGTCTCTCTTCGGGTTACCACCCTCAGACTAACGGTCAGACGGAACGGACCAACCAACAACTGGAGCGCTACCTGAGATGCTTCATCGCTGACCGGCAGCACTCCTGGGCTCATTTGGGCGGAACTTTCTCACAACCTCCACGTCTCCTCCACTACTAAGCTAAGCCCATTTGAGGTATGCCAGGGTTTCCAGCCTCCGATGTTCGAACATCAAGAACCGGAGGTAGAAGTACCCTCGGCCCAACAGTTGGTCCGAAGGTGTTGATGGCCAAGGAAGCCATTCAGTGTGCCAACATCCGTTACACCTCACAACATCGCCTTCGACACCCTCGGGACAATTGTACCATGTAGGCGACAAAGTGTGGCTGTCCACCAAAAATCTACATCTCCATACAGAATCAAAGAAACTGTCACCCAGATTCATTGGTCCATACCATGTCACTCTCCGGATCAATCCTGTCACCTGCCGGCTCCAGCTGCCTGCGGCGCTCCGGATTCATCCGGTATTCCACACTTCACAACTCAAACCCTTCACAACGTCTACTTTTTGTGCATTGTTGTAGGTGTCCAGCTAATTTAACAGTGTGTCATGTCCGAATTATATGATGTTGTTTAAAAATATATGTATTAAAGCATTTTTATTGCAATGTTACAGGTACTTGTCAGGAGCCTCCATAATTCAGAAAACAACCCACATAAATACTATCTACAAACTGGGTAAGAATATTGCATTTGCTTATGGGCAAACATTACTTATAGGAATGTGACAAATTTCATTTGCATTAAGTACCTCATTTCCAAAATGATTGGTCAATCATTGTAAACTTTTGTTAATGCAATATATTTATATATTCATGCTATATAATGCTATATAAAATTTGTTAAAACATGAGTAAAAAATAGTAGGCATTTTTGTGTATAAATTAATGTATTAATACAAATGCCTCCTTGGCATATGACTTAATATTTACATTGCATGAGTATAATAACAATATTAAAAAGTCAATATTGTTAACTTTATTTTGGAAAACTCACAACTAGTGTTGACTTTATTATCTAAATATTACTGTTAAATCATGCATTATAATGACTTTAAATAACTTAAATGACTTTAATGATTAAAACATTTTTGCCCTAACTCTCCTTCCTAATATGCATATGTATGGTATGTATTATTACATATAAATAGTGTCATGTCGATGTTTGCTACAGTACAGTATTAAGTTATTTTTAAATGCAACAAACAATTTTTTGTATATAAAGAAAGTTTCTGTAGGCCTATTTGCATTTCTATTAGCGTTTATCCTCATGTTTAGCACATATTAATGCCCAATACAAATACAATTATATTCTATTCACACTAAGTACAAATGGTTTTGATACAATGACTTTGATAACTACAAGTATAATTACAAGTGTAAATACTGAAACTATTTCACAGTCGTTCACGCTGGTGATCCGGGTTTTCTTTTTTGTAAATGCAGTTAATACCAAAACATTCACACTATCTTTAGGAGGGGAGGTCCTAAGATATAAAATGCTGTATCAAACTAGCCAAACTACAGTGTATGTATTTACAGTTCACGTAAAATTGTTATTACACATTGGTTGCTGAATTTAATCTCACAACAGACATGGAGGCAAAGACATTATAAGACATATAAGAAAGTCAGTGTGAAACCAGTGTCTCAGCGTAGTGAAAGTTTCGAAGCAGGAGTTAACGACTTTGACCAGAAAGCTTCGGAATTTGGAGGCAAGGGAGGTGGCTGGTTGGAGTAGCGTTTGAAAGAAAAAGCACACCAGTCTCGGCCGCCGACAACAGATAGGGGCACCTCCACAGATGGCTTTCCCGCATTGATGTCGACTCTTTTGGAGACTCCCACTCTAGAGTCTGATGAAAATGAACCATTTCCTCATTATTCTGCATTAGAAGAGAAAAGAACCTCAGCCAGCGGACACTTGGACGATGCTGATGTAAGTCTAGATTTCCCATCAGCAGCCTCTACACCCCTCGTTGACCGCACTTTCAGACAGCAAACTCCATCAGAGCACATTTCGTCAATGGACTCGCAATCAAACGCAGAACATTCAAACCATCGTCAACAAATATGTCGATGGTTAGTTGCACACCAGTTAGAGAAAATTTTGGGTTTTCTTCATGTCCAACACAATGTCCTTTTGTTTGAAACAGCCTGAAACACCAACAAACGCCTCACATTATCATATTCGTCTGTCTCTCATACAGGGAGTAATCCAACCTGACATAACTTTAAATCATGTTCCTCTGGAAACAGAGCAACGAATGTATCTGGATGCTGGGTCAAGACTCCAGCTGAATCCCCTGATATGAATCCCATTGAGATGGTATGGCATGCAATGAAAGGCTATATTAGAAAAACAGCAAAACCAACTACGAAGACCGATTTAATTGCTGTCAGATCACTGATCGTCTGAGCGCCGGTCAAACCGTTTTTTACATGTAAATTACATTTCATACCTTATTGGGGGAAGAGATGGTGAGATGAGATTGAGTCAAGACCAGGGGTCTCAGACTCAGTTCCTGGAGGGCCGCAGCCCCACAGAATTTTGTTCCAACCCTGCTCCAACATACATACCATGTAGTTTTCAAATAAGCCTTAATGACTTGTTTAGTTGGATCAGGTGTTTTTAATTATGGTTGGAACAAAACTCTGTGGGGCTGCGGCCCTCCAGGAACTGAGTTTGAGACCCCTTGTCAAGACCATACTAAAACTTCCCCCAATTTAATCCACTAACAAACATCATGCAGTCTACAGTATATTGAAGCTGTGAAGCAATCGAGGTACAATATTAAATCAGATCAAACAGATCAGTATATCAAAACTATTATAGTACGAGGAGGCTCCTGTTTTGCAAATCACTTTGGATGAAAAAAAAAATTCCAGGCAGGAAAGCATGGCAGCGGGCTTGGTCCCGGACACTTCATTCCACCTTGTAACTTTCCTTTTAATCTTTCTTCTTTATTTTGAAGGATAATTTTCCCAAAAAAATCTTAAAACATCTTAAAATTAATTTACAAAATTCATTTGGCCAAGCACTTCATTCTTCGGACCAAAACGTATGGAGTGGTCAAAAACTTTATCGGACCCTTCCCATTCTTGCGATCTATTACTGAACCATCTAGGCCAGAAGTCGGCAACCTTAATTATTCAAAGAGCCATTTTGACCCGTTTTTTGCTGAAGATATTGCAGTTGGAGCCACAAAATCCTTTTGACATCGCTGCCCGGGGGTGGTAGTGGGGGGTTCAGCAAAATTAATTGTTGGGGGGAGGAGGGCGTCAGCGAAATAAATTGTTGATATATATTAAAAGAAAGATTGACACAAACATAATAAAACTCGACCCGAGTCCAACCTAGTGTTTTTTCAAACTAGGGTGTACTGTATGAAGTCTGCTGTCCCACACGCACCCGACTTTGCAACCAAACTGAAGCGCTGCTATTTTAATGTTATGACGTTTAATAGGTTTTGTTTTCTGTCACATTTTCACAATAAAACCTCACAATATAAAGTTATGATATTGAACACAGAAAATATTACAGTAAATATGATTTCCACACGTTTACTTTAGTTGCTTGTTTTAATCTGCGCCTGAGAACTGCCACCTGAAACTGCACCTGAAACATGACTGCCACCTACTGGACATCGCGTCTCTTGAAATCTTGCGCTCTGCTGCGACTCACAATGTGATTCCTGTCCCTCTGACGCGCATTTTTTATTGCCCCATCTGTAAATATTTTTAATTACTACTGCCCCTCAGGGCTACTGGGATGTAAAACCCAGTCGTAAGCTCATACCAAACCGGTCTAGACCTTGCACAAGACCTAGACCTTGCACATCCGTCACACCTGGTGACGTGTCTATTTTAGGGTCCTGATACTCGCCACATCGTGCGATCATTTAGGGTGCTTTCACACCTGCCTTATTTAGTATGGTTGAATCGCACTAGAGTTCGTTTTCCCTCTTGGTGCGGTTAGTTTGGGCAGGTGTGAATGCAGCAATCGCACTCTAGTTCGGACCAAAATCGGACCAAACAAGCGTACCGAGACCTCCTAGGAGAGGTGGTCTCGGTACACTTTCAAACGAACACTGGAGCGGTTCGTTTGTGGTAAGAACACGTTCCGAACTTGAACAGACCCAACTGCAAAACGTACTGCACATTTTTGGACTAATCGAGCTGCCGTAGTCATCTGCGTTGTGCGTTGTGGGATGAGGACGAGTATTTGTTGACAGGTCACTTAGCGCTTAAGCAACATGGCAGCTCGCGGACAAACGTGGAGTTGTTTCATTGTCATAATATTACCTGATGGATCATTGGTGATATGTGCGGAAGATGACCATGTCACAGTTTCGCTAAATTAATGCACGCTTCCTCCTGAAGTGACTTGCGATGCGCCTTCGCTGTTTGTAGTGCATTAAAACATTGTTTTCCAGCCGCATCTGCGCTTCATTCTCAAATTGTATGCTTTGTCTGTATTGATGTATACAAAAAATATAGCACACAACGACCAAGGTTATAATTAGGCTGCGAAGTCGTCTC